>JAQGCC010005946.1:0-10820 GCA_034698905.1 Xestoiulus laeticollis
GGCTGACTTCAAGGCTCCCACCCTAGAGTCAACAAAGATTCGGACTTGTTAAATTCGCGATTCTGTAAATCTTGCAGTAACGAGATAGTTTCTCAAGTTAGTAAATTCTTCAAAACAAATCTAAAAACGAAGTTCCCTGTGCTCAGCCGAACCTGAAACCCTCCTTCAGGGACTTGCATAAATTATAGTGCACTGAAGATCGTTATACCGATACTTTGTACGTCGAACTTTCTTGGTTGTTATTAAAACTAAAATTACGTTTTCCTTGCAAAACCTGCTTTTATTGACTTTTAATACCAAGGACCCGGATGCCTCAACCTAAAGACGGTCCTGCAGCCAACACGTGCACGTGCAGGAATGGCCACCGAGACACCACACCATTTTTAGTAGGGATTTTTTATGGAAATGGAAAACCTAATCCCTTATCAGAATATTTAAAAGAATTCATCTAGGAATTATAACAATTAATTGCAAATGGAATTGAATATGGTGGAAGGCATTTTCAAGTAAATGTAAAGATGTTTTGCTGTGATGCCCCGGAAAGAAGTTTTGTAAAATGCATGAAAAATCACACAGGGTACTCTGCATGTGAAAAATGCACAGAGCATTAAGAATGGCTAAATCGTGTAGTTTACTTTCAAAATAATAGCCCATTAAGATCTGATGAATCATTTATGAACCAAGAAGATGATGAACACCACGAGGGCCGGTTGCACCAACAAAGGTTAAGAATAACCTAAGGTTAACCTGCTTTATAACTCTAGGTTAACCCATCCTTGCATTGCACAAGCGTGAGTTAGTGCAAAATCTAGCGAGAGGTTAACCCAGCAAGTAGGCAGGGTTAACCTCGGGTTAATATTCTAGATTTTTTTTGAATTTTGTTCCAGAATTTTATTTTCTGAATGTTGGAGCATGGGTTCTATAACCCTGCGTTGTTTTATCAAGGGTTAATTGGTGCAACACATACAGCTAACCTGAAGGTTAACCAAGAGTTATATTTTAACCCGAGGTTAGTAAACCTTAGATTTTTGCCTCAGTTGGTGCAACCGGCCCTAATGGTACTTCCCCATTAGTGGAATTAAACATTAAAATAATGATAATGTTTCCCAATGATTATTTTCATAGTGTCTGTTTAGGACTAATGAAAACAACTTTTAACTTGGATGTCTGGTCCATTAAGAACCAGAATCTCTACTCAAAATGTGGCTGAGATAAGCAGCAAGCTTTTAGAGATAAAAAGCTAGGTTCCATCAGAATTTTCAAGGAAGACGAAGAGCTTGTCTGATGTAGACTGATTCAAGGGGACTGAATTTAGATGCATTCTTTTATACACAGGTCCAATTGACTTTAAGGGTATTTTAAATGAAGCTGTTTATCAGCATTAAATGTTATTGCATTGTGCTATAAGAATCCTCTGTCAAAATGATAAAGCACATTGCTTTGACTATGCTCATGAATTGTTGAAATCTTTTGTTTCCCATTGCAAAATTTTGTATGGTGAACACTTCTTAGTATGCAATGTTCACAGCCTGCTTCACTTAAAACAAGATTGTACAAAATTTGGATCATTGGATAACTTCAGCACATTTGCCTTCGAAAACTGTTTTGGAATCCTCAAATGCTTGTTAAGATCTGGACCTCGACCTTAGATGCAGATTTCTCGACATGAACTATATAATGCAGGACAAACAAATAAATTTAATGCAAAATTAAAAGAAATAGATTTGAAATATTCCCATTCTGAGAGACCAATACCTGAATGTTACTCAACAATGAAACAATATCAAGTTCTTTTCACAAACAAATTTACAATTAACATTAGAAAAAAGGCTGATAACTGTGTTTTTGCGCAAGATCATGTAATGCTGGTTAAACATTTTAAGGGATGATTTACAACACATATACTTATATGTGAATGTGTTTAAACAAAAAACATTAATTTATGACTATCCTTGTCTCAAGAGTTCCAGAGCTTTCTTGTATCAAACTTGAGTTGTTCTCATGATATCATTGAATATAGTGATGGGTTATTAAGGAAATGTTTTATCATACATTTTAGGAATGATCAATTTGCAGTTCTTTGTCATCTTCACCATGGGAATTAATTTTCGATGGTGAATTAGCAGCTTTTGGAGATCTAAATAATGTTTACTAGCCACTAAATTTAAAAGTTTACATAAATTTTAAGCAATAATAATAATTGTGTATTATGTCATATGCTTTAGATTGCATAGCAATGTTCTTTATCTAGGCAAAGCTTTATATTAAAAAGACCATTTGTTATCTGCATAGTATCACTTAGTCTATGATACTTAAATCTGAGTTTATGAATTAAATTATATTCATATAATTAAAATCAAAAAGTGTATAAACTATATTTTTAGATATCTGCAATTTACTTTGTCATATGCATGTTTTAATTTCAATGTCATTTAAGACCTGCGTTGCATCCTCTGACACAGGGTTAAATGTAAGAAATTAATCTTTATTTACAAAATGGATTACTAAATGATTGCCATTTTTCGTTCAATTGCTCTTATAATTGAGATGATCTTTAACAAAAGAAATTTGATTATAATCTTCATCAATTCTAATTCTATGATATTGATAATCAAGTTTACATTTCTTAATATCTGTAACAGTTGTATAATGAATGTAATAATTAATCATTTTTTACATTTTAGTATGGACATGGAATTCAAAATGCATTTGCAGTTGTTGAGTTTGATGGTGATGAAGTAGAAGCTGTACCATCAAAATGGCTCACACCAACTAAAAAACATTCATGGTAGCCCAGTTATAAAGGGTCAAGCAAGCTGCAAAAAGCCATTCAATCAAAGGAAAGTCCAAGAAAACATGACAAATTATGGTCAAAATGTGAAGTAAAGCGGATTTTTTTTGAGACAGGTAGGTATACATATATAACAATTTTCTTAACAAGAAGAATATGCTAGATGATTAGTACTACTTATTTCCATGTGTTTTGCTTAAATTTTAGCTATCTATGAAGTTGCTCGACATAAATGTGGTTTGGCAGAAAGGCAGTGAGATCTGAATACCAATGTGGAAGAAATTGAATCTAGACTACGTAAAAAACCAAGAAAGACTTTGCGCTACATTTCTAATTACAGTGATAATAATGACATTGATAATGATGGTGATGATGACAACAATCAACAGGTTCAAATGTCAAAAAGTTTGTAATATTAATTTTATTTTAATTATGAATGAACCAACTTCAAAAGCTATCTTTTTTTGCTTATGATATATTATTTAAAATTTATTCATTGTTATTTTAAACTTTAAATGTATTTTCTAGAACCAAAAAACAAAGTTAGAGGTCATGTGCTTCCATTTCCACTAACCATCAATAACAAAATACCTGGTTCGATTGATACTGGTGCTATTTGTGGTTTACCACCTACATTATCATCTTCCCAACCTGTGATATCTCAAAGCTTAACATCAGGTATTATTACAATTATATCTAATTTGTATGTTAAAATAGAATTCCATGATTTTAATCCCCAGGGTTTATAATTTTTAGACAACCAATCAATGCAGACATTACAAACAAGATCAATATTTGGAGTCAAATCAAGGCCAGCAACTGCCACATAATCTACCAGCCACTCTTTTTCTGCTTTAGGTACTTAAAATATATATATTATAAATAGCATGTCTTTGTTTGTAGAATTAAAATAAGCTTCCTATTCTTACTTAGGACTATCTCCAGTAAGTAATCCTCAATTTTCAACAGAGATGACTAGTGCTATATTTTCTTCATAAAATGTTGAATTGACATCCCCATCCAGCTTCAGTGTATCTCCACAAAATGGTATGAGTATGTTTTACTGTCCCTTTCAAATACTAACTACATGTTTAATTTCTACTATACGTTTAATTTAAATGCAATAAATTATATATATTTTTTAAGCTGGTGATAGCATTTTCAAGAAAAAAGTTCTGGAATCCAAACGTCACATTCAGGAGGTTATAAACCAAATTGATACAATTGTGCAAAGAACAATTCAAAGTTTGCGTAACAGTGAAAAGCAGGACATCGAAGAATTCCATGTTGAATTGCCAGTCATTTTGACTATTGTGTTACTCGCAGATGTTAATAAAATGGAGGCATTTTTGGCAATTAAGCAACAATAACATGCTGGCTACAGTAAGTTCTTAAATTTAGAATTTAATTCATAATATTTATTGAACTCTACACCATAATTGGTGGTTAATAATTCCGTATCAGCTAACATCGTTTTAATTTTTAGGTGGACCATTTTGCCAAATTTGGAGGTAATCATATTTCAAAGGCTACAACCACAATATTGGGAAGGTTGCTCACTATTGAATTGGCATCATGTTTTAACTACAGAGGAAATAAAGGAAAGCAAGCTTTTCTCAACTTCTGGTAAAGGATGTTATCATAAGTAAATTAAGTAACATAAAATTAATTCCATTACAAATATGCTTTATGAAAATTAAGCTAATTTTTTATTAAATTCCAGGAGCAATTTGCAAACATTTCCCAGCTGCTAAAGACATGGATGTAGAGGCTGTAATGAAAACATGGCTTAAGCATGCTCCTGAAAAAATTAAAAAGAAGAGCAAAATGCCAGACAATGTGTAAAAACACATTTGTAAGTGTATAGCAACACAGTTGATACTAGTGGTTGAATTTTGATGTATATATTGTATTCTTTCCCCCCCCCAGGATTCAGCTTTACATGATGGTGAGGAAGTAGCTGCAGACATTTTGCAGGTTGTTGAAAAAGATTAGTTAGTTAAATAAATGGGGCATATTCTTGTTGTCCATGCTGTTATCTATTTCTTTTCTTTTACGTATTTTACTAGATTAATATTTGCTTGCTAATGTTGTACAGGTAAATTGACCTAATTGCTACATAATATAAGTATATTGTGAATATGCATGTATGTTTAAAAAAGTTGCTATGTTTGGTTGTAAATTTGCCAGTTTTTCTCAATAAAAAATGCCTTAATTAAATTAATAAAGTATTTATAATTCATATAATAATGCTAATTGATTCAATTAAGATTTACAGATGCAATGAGGTCATAAAGAAGCATCCAGATGACGTCCCTTTTGGTGTAAAAATGACATCCATTTAATTAAAAAAAGCACGTCATTTCCATTCAAGATTGGACGTCATCTTGACAAGACATTATGACTTATACTTTTGGTCATTTTCATAAAAAAAATGACGTCTTTTGGACAATAAAAATGACGATTTTGGGGATAAAAACATGACGTCATCTGGACCAAAATTGCTACCTGGGTTATTACATACTGCAGGGGTTCCCAATCTTTTTCAGCCTGCGGCGCACTTACAAGTTTAGTATTTTGTCACGGCGCCCTACTTTTGTAAACTATTTGGAATAGATATAGTGACTATATATATTTTATAGTCGAAAGAAATAGGTACCTACAATAATAGTAGTTAGGTAAATAGGCCCAAAAATTAAAATATCCACAATATAAAATTGAGTTTTATTATACAGTGAAACTTGTCTACATTGAACACTTATGGAACCAGGCAACAGTGTTCGCATTAGACAGGTGTTCATTGTATGGAGGTTTGCTATGAAAAGGCAATATCCAATGAACTATGTTTATTGTACATGTATACAATTGAATACACAGAAATAACATTATGTACACAATCCTTTCAGTACATGTACATTGTACATAAATCATTATTTTAGGTGTTTTTTTAAAGAAATCTGTAATAGACTGTTGTTTTTTGTTTCGATCATTGCTGATCGCATTCTCGATCTTTCTCTGTGTTTTTATCATCAGTTGGTGCAGTTCTGGATGTTTTTGCAATATGTTCAGCTGTATAACGTCCAGGTACTCCAACACTTGAATTGTACTGACTGCATGGTGATTCTTCTATATGTGAGGGTCCTCAATCTCTCCATCGGAATCATCAGTTTCAATGCTATTCCTACACACACACACACACACACACCCTGATTTTTATCACATGCATGTAATGTACATACACAACTAAATCATTGTCAAAATGTTCATAATTATCAGTAAGCTCTTTTTGAAGAAATTCTGGTAAGATATAATCATCGCAAACAATATCCTTATCAGGTGAAGACTTGGCATCAATTCTATGCAGCCTGTTTGAAGCACTTCATTGGGAACTTAATGGTCAAGTGTATTATGTAGAGAGGTTAGACCCATCCTGGGGACTAAAAAAGTGTGCAATGCACAAAGTATATAGGTGTTCATTGTATAGAGGTCTGTCCTAATGTTATTTCTATGAAAGCTGTCCTTGACCAGCCAAAAGTGTTTAAGTAAGAGAGGTGTTCACTTTATAAAGGTGTTCAATTTGACAGGTTTCACTGTATTTATAATCAACTCATGGCGCCCCTCTTTACTTTCTACGGCGCACCAGGGCGCCACGGCGCACACAAACAATCAGATTCTTCAATAGCTTACCTAGAAGACGTTGCTAATCAAAGGAGAACTCTTGCAGGTGAGATTGGAGACGTCCAATCTTCGGTAAGATTTTCCAACTCTTTTATTTTTGACGATCGCATGGTTTCTTGCACGTTTTACGAAGAAGATATAACCTGTAAAATCAAACAAACAAGGTTATTTATTAACACTCATTCAAGATCACAATACCCAGTTACCTAGAACAGTGCAACATCACCCTTTTCTTATAAGTGAAGCAGGAACTTTAATTTTGATGGCTATCACTAGCAGTGTGATTGTAGTTTCAGTAAATTTAAATAATTATAAATTCCACATTAATACTGATCTAATCTGTCCCAAGATTGTTACTATAGGTTCTCATACTGGATGCTATACTTGTATCATGTTAGCTAGTATCACTATAACTGCATTTTCCACATGTTTATCCGGTACCGTAATGGTGGACTTCGCAGGTACTTTGATGCATGTACCATCTATTCAATTAACTGAACAGGAACAAACTTACGAAATTAGATTGAGAGCCGAAAAGAAATGCTATAAGGATATGTTATGTTTAAAAACAAAGAAAGTAAAATCATGCGAAAGGATATCTTTGTAATGAGCACCTAAAGTGGGAAATTAAGTGGTGAAGTAATTGATTATTTGTATCACCTATTGGTCATTTATTGGGATAGTGTAGGCTTAAACCTGTAATAAGGGATACACATGGTGAGGGGATTTTCTGCTTAACTTAAGAGAGAACTGAGGGAGCACAGAAATAGAAATTGCCGGAACAGGATAAACATCCGTGGGAATTTGCTACATATAGGGGAAGATAAGAGTGCTGTGACATCATCCAAAAACCCCATCCCAAAAAGAAGATGGCGCCGGAGAACATGTACCTTCTCAGTTATACAGGGTGAGCCAGAGGCTATCCACTAACACTAACAACCTAGAAGAAAGAGTTTGCATTCCAGGAGTACCTGAATGACACCTGGAATAGGTGATGGAGAAGGGATCAAAGGAGAGAAGGGGAAGTTGTACAAACCCCTCAACCCACTTCAGATGTTTTGTAAGCTAAAGAAGCAAGAGAAAAATGAATCATTTTAGTTGCTCTATCAGGCCGAAGGGGGGCGCAAGAAAGTCAAAAGCACCCACCACCGTAAGAAATGCCAAAAAGGACCAAATTTGGTCCGGGGAAAATGATAGGGGAGGGGAGGGGCCCCAGAACCCGGAGTAAGTTAAAGTTGGAGTTAGAAATCAAGGCAGTCGAGTCAGAGCTGGAGTCCAGAAAGGAGGGATAGCCAGACCAACCCTAGCCAGGGAGTGAGCTAAGTTTATACAATTACGGATTAAGTGTGCGGGATGAGACCGAGGACCAGTAAAGTCATGGTAGAACTCTGGCATTTGTTTGGGGGTTGTTTTTGGGAGTGGGGAAGACAGAAGTTAGGAGTGCAGGGGGGAATGAAGATGAAAAGTCTAGGCCCTGTTTGGCATGTGTAAATAACCAATAAAATACATTTCTACCGGTACCGGAAGGGTTGTGTAGTCAATTTTAATTCAATTCAATTCAATTCTTTACCTTGCAGTCAGCATTTATCATGCCATGTGGCAGGGGGCAAAGTGCCAGATATTTAAAGGGAAGAGTATACGGTCCTTCAGTAAAGTGTGGGGTGAACCGAAGGAAAAACAAACACAAGCTACCTGGGGATGCTAACCCGAAGCGCTTCCATGAGCAGCAACAAGCAGCATCCCGAACAAGGAAAAAGTTTTGTTGCCCCGAAGACCGCCTTACAGGTAGGAGGTGCGGGGGAGTAACAAAAGGTGGTAGCAGGGAAGTAACAAATGGTAACAGCGGTGAGATTTTGTTGTTAAATAGAAAAAGGTGGCATTAATAAATCATTAAAGGGGAAAGTAATGGGATTTCTCAATATAATGTGGGAAAAAAAGTTGAAGTGGTAATGAAATATGAGATGCTAATGTTCCGGAACGCTGTCCGAAATGGTTCAGAAAAGTTACGGTGGGAAAAGTTAGTCATTGGGGTATGGTGGTAGGGCCAAAAGTCAGTTGGCACCTTAGGAAAATTAAACACATCTGAGAATTTTGAAAATGTTATAATTAAGATTGGAAAGTACTTAAATGAAGTTATCTACATTAAAAATTGTTAATTATGTGTTTTGGAATGGCTGGGACCAAGTTTGTTACAAAGGGATTGAACTTTCCAAACCTAATGTCTGGCATGCAAATCAAAATAAAAGTAGTGTTACATATCATTGGTCAGCTAGGAGGGAATACTAGAACTTGGTTAGGGTTTAAAGGACCTAAGGAAAGGGCTTAAGGCCTTTTCAAAATGTAAAATTAAAGTTGTTCTGATATAGGGAAAGTGAGGTATCAATGTTCAAGTTAAAGAAAGGGCATTCAGGTTTTATGGTTTTAAAGGGCCTCAGGTCAAGGACCTAAAGTCCTTTTCGAGATCTATAGGATTGGAGAATAGGATAGAGCTGTGTGATATGTCAAAGTTTGAGTTGAAGAAAAAGGAATTAGTTGATAACTTTTTAGGGCCTAAGCAAAGGACCATAGGGCTTTTTCCAGTTGTCAACACTGAATAAAATAATTTTCTGAAAACCCCTGGTGTCAATTGATTAATAAAAAGATTTGTTGTTAATTGTGTATAGGGCCTTTATCAAAGGGCCTGTAGCAAACTACCTTAAGCTAGATAGTGTTCGAAAGTGTGCATGTGGGGTATCAATTGACTTGTTTTGCAGCATAGAGTGCCATAGTAATGAAATTTTTGAAATTTTTCAAAAATTTTTCAAAAATTTTGAATACTTCCTGTTTAGGAATTTTTAGAAAAAATTTCAAAAATCTGTATTTTGATTGGGATTAAGAATAAACTAAACGAGTGACCCATCTACGTGCTCAGCTTGGTGGAAGGAATCCAATGGACTGAACTTCCTGTTTTGGAAAAAAAAATTTAAATTTTAAAATTCAAAGCTTTGTGAAAAATTGAAGCAGACCCCCCAAACGACCATTCATCTTTATTGTCGTCGGAAGACAAGTCGAAAGGAAACAATTTCCTGTTTGCTACATCACTTCCGGTTTGCAGAATTAGGTTTAAAATACTCGTGTGTCATATCAAACTGCTTGGTTTGATGAGAGGAATAGATTGGTACAGTCGGAGTTGTGAATTTTTGGAAATTGAAAATTTTGTTGAGATTAGGGCTAGCAAAGGCCCAAGGAGAATGCTAAGCACATTGAAATATAGGAAACTTAGTCCAAATGTGTGGGCTCCAGTACGAGTAACCCCTGAATTAGCAGGTGTAGATCTGTCATGTTGGAGATTAGCTTTAGTTCCTGCTCGGAGTTGGACAATTTTATTTACAGACATAGCAGTTGAGCTTCCACCTGGATGCTACGGTAGATTGGCTCCCAGGTCTAGACTAGCAGCTTTTCATGGTGTAACCATTGAAATAGAATTAATTGACCCAGCCTTTAAAGGGAATAATGCAGTGGTTATTATAAACCAGTCTGTCCACTCAATTGTCATCCACCCAGGAGAGAGGATAGTGCAGCTAATTTGTAAAAAGTTTTAGAGGCCGGTTTTGGAGGAGGTGAGCGCCCTTCAGTGTACTGCAGAAAGGATAGATGGACGTGGATCTGCAAGGTGTCTTGGAGTAAAGAAGAAAAGGGATGCGTAAGGCATACTACCTTCGATCAGGATTTGTAAACCCTAATTCAGATCCGGACAAAGATACCAATAAGTTCAAAAGTCACAAGGAAATAGACAGTCGTGACGAATTAGAGAGAACATTAGAAATAGTACAGGCTTTAGTGAAGCTCAGACAAGCCGCAGAAATGGCTACCAGTTCAGCGGCATCGGAGACAAAGGGAGATGTAATTCCTAGGTTAAGGAAAATGCAGTATAAGGGCTTAATGCAGTCGATACCGACATTTGATGGCAGTACAAAGCAGAGCGTGGAAAAGTTTTTTGATATCCTCAAAAATATTGCAGAACTTAGAGGTTGGACGGGTGATCAGAAAGTAAGAATTGCTCGAAGTTGAATGTTAGGAGTGGCATTGAGGTCTGCATTAAGTGAGGCAGTAAAGTCTATTGTAGATTATGTAATCTTGAAGGACACAGTTAGAAAATGATTTGCATATGTTCATCCTACCACCCTTTTGCAAAATTTTATCACCTGCATCCAGGAGAGAGAGGAGCATCCTCAGGATTTCGCAAACAGGCTACAGACTTTAGCAGACAGGTATTTTGCAGAGACCTTAAAGGATCCAGCAAGTATGAATAATAGGCAATATACCACAAGACTACGTGATCCCGTAGGGCGTTGGTTCATGAGTAAGGAAT
>JAQGCC010005947.1:0-10819 GCA_034698905.1 Xestoiulus laeticollis
TTGTCGCTAAACAACACTGTTTTCCACTTGGCCACACTCCAGTCATTGTGTGTTTTTGCAAATTGCAACCTTTTCTTTTTGGAAATAATGACTTCTTTGCTGGACGATGAGAAGATAGTCAAGCACACTTCTAAGCATACCTTTTAATGGTTCGAAATGATACTAAAATGCTTAATTCGTTATGAATTGCATTTAAAGAAATAAAAAGATCTTTATTCACTTGCCTTGCAATCATAAAATCAACTCTAGCTGTTTTTTTACGAGGTCTACCACCATTGTGGATAATATCCAAATTTCCTGTGCTTTTGAACTTATGGAGCAATTTGCATATAGTGGATTTGTGAACATCATATTTAGCACAAATATCATTTTGTGACATCCCCACATAATAATCATCAATTATTTTGCCTCTCAAACCATATCCTAGACTATCACAAGCCATATTGCATTGAAAAATGATTGTCAGTAAAAGGTCCCTTTTATTTGTAAAATCTTTGAAATAAACTACCGTGATTTTCGAGAAAACACGATTACTAATAAAGGATTTTGTATTGTAAGTATGATTGATTACAAAAAAATCTAATTATCCCAAGTAATCTGAAGATTAGTGTGAAGTTGCATTTGTTTTGTCGCTTTTTATTTTTTTTCTGAAATTTAAATTAATTCTTTATATTTCTCTTCATTATTAAATATATTGAATGTGCATGCAGCAATCCATATGGTTTTTTCTTTGGTTTAAACCATATCTATATTTTTTTCCTAACTTGAAAAAGTTTATTAACCAGTTGCATATGTTTTGGCCACCACTACATGTACATTTTTTGCTAGTCAGAGTGGCTATACCAAATAAAGAACGAATGGTGTTATGGCGACTGCAAGGTGGTGTATGTCATGCTACACATATGGCGAGCACATGCATCAATTACTGATTGCTTAATGATTTGCTTAAAAACGTTTTGTTTGAAAAAGTTTGTTCGTTTAGTCGTTATGTTTCAATTTTTTCATCTATTAATTTCCTAATAACTCATATGAGAATTTTGAAAAAAAAATCTTTTAGCGTGCAGATTTCAGGGAGAGGTTCTTTCGGTTTTTTTCCGCAGGTTGGATCATATTGTCTTTCGAAATCATTCCCGGGATCTCCACCTTCTATTTCTTCCCGGTGCTTAAGTTCATGGACCCCTACGTGGGAGAGGTCATCCAGCGATTGTGGGGCTGTGCAGCAGTAGTGTGCACCCCTAGTTGGACGCTGCCCACAGGCCTGTTCGTCATCATCAGCTTGAGTGTTAAGCGGATGTTTCAAGTGTACAACAGCTCTTTGCGATCCCAAATCAAGGGTTGCGACTTGGAGATTGAGCCGATGCGAATGCAGTACCACGACATTATCCACGTTGTCGAGACCACCGACAAGAGCTTCGGCGTTTATATTTTCATGATGTTTCTGAACAACCTATGCACCCTGAGTCTAATCATTTACCGTTTGGTCTTCTACACTAACGCAGACATATTCTCAAAGGCCATAGACGTGTTCTGGGTGGTGAGCACCATCTCAATCTTGCTTATCATTTCGTTTGTGAGCGCCTGGGTTAACGTGGTGGTAAGTTGTTTAATTATTCATTGGAATTGCAACTTTAGTTTATGTTTCATTGTTTTTTGGCAATTATAGCTTGAGATGTTTTGGACACATCGATATAACTAGCTTTGCAGAAGTAAATACAGAGACATTAAAGGTCGATTCACGCTAGACCGTGTCGGGACCGGGCCGGGGCACGGCCGGAGCCCGGCCGGGGCACGGTGAAGAATCAAGGCAAGTATTTTAATGGACTAATTCAAAGTACACCGGAGTTTAAAATACATGCCATGATTCTTCACCGTGCCCCGGCCCGGTCCCGCGACACGTTCTAGCGTGAATCGACCTTTAAGCTATTCGCAAAGTTTCCATCTTACATTTGAGGATCCCTACTAATAATATTCACTTTATAATATGTTACTTGCGTAATCGAGATGGCTAAGCAAGCTATTATAAATGTATCATTTCTTGGCTAATATATATACTTAATGTTTATAAGAAGCAAGAGGTACAGCCACTCAGAATGCACCATTTAAAAATGAAGTTCACATATTTTAATTAAAGGCAATATGGCAAACTAGCATTATAAATTTGCTCTCTTAATTGTGATATCCCTGGTCGAAATAAGTCCCAAATATCAGTAAAATCTTACTGATATTTGGGACTTATTTCGACCAGGGATATGTGAATCGTAGGAGCTCGGACATGTTACATATGCACTCTACCATAGTGGTTCTCAATCCGTAGTCCTTTAAACACTATAATGCTTCGTGAAAATGCTTACGACAACTAAAAACTTTTTTGTTTTATAGTTATCTAAATGTGGTAGCCACCACTGCGTTAAAGATTATGCTGTATTGCAAGCATTGTACGCCAAAAAAAATTCACATTGTAGTGTTCCCCGACTTTGTTGTACTTGTTCAGTTTAATTATTTAGTCATGTTAATGTTCATATGTTGAATCCTCGTTTTGACAAACACAAATTTGGAAGTCATTTGCAGTGGCAATATTAATTCCATGCAATCATATATCACTTGCTGAAATTCCCGGGTTCAGTTCTGAGTTGGTGCACTACACAGTTAAACCACCTATCACTTTGTCCACACGGTGGCAATTCCTTCTTGACCCTTCTCCCCACCCTTAACTGAGGACATGCATATTAAAATAAGACACTCGCTCCATGTATAAACTACTTTTTACCGAAGTGTCCCCTTACTATAGGTCTAACTTAGCAAATGGAGTGACCGCGATATCACGATATATCGCCGCTGTCAATTTGATTCAGTATTATTCGACGCATAGCAAATTCGGCGTCACGTCATATAGGCGCAAATATGGATTTTTATATTTAATAAATGTATATATTTTTAAATTTATTAAATTATTGTATTAAATATGTAGGTAATTCAAATTGTTTCATACCGAAGAAGATTTTACATATTGAGCAGGTTATACATGTAGGCCCCAGACTACACATTTTTCCTGATGAGTGTCTACTCACTATAGATAGCTTTTACATGTTCAATAAAGACGTTCCATGTACATTATACATTTGCACTTTTCGATATCAGGACCATTGGTGTCTCTACGATATCATTGGGAAGCGGTAATATTTTGCGATCGCATTTTTTGCGATCGTAATTTCTCGGCTGCTTAAGATTATTCTTGCGAAATTTGGGAGCAATCGGTCGATTGGATCAACAGTTTTGCGGAACATACTCAGTTCAAATCTTTTTCTTTGGAAAAGTCTTCAAGGCCTTAAGCTGATGGTACAGCCAATCAGAAGGCTTCATTTCAAAAATATGTTTGCATGCACATGTATGTTTCAGCCAAGATTAACTGGTAAATTTGAGTTGTGTGAAACTTTTGCGATCCATTTGAGTACCCCGACTATTGTATCAAATGCATTCTATAGATGAAAATATAGATGATCACTAGATCCTTGCCTTATAATACACTAATAACCCTACCCCTGCACGCTTCGAAAAGTACAGATTTTTAAAAAACGGACCTTACACAAATAAATACGATATTTAAGTTTTAATCTTCTATATAACAGTGATCATGTGTCAAATTCAAATAAAACACTTTATAGATCGCTTTGTATATGCATCTATTCCAATCCCTAAATGTGTTGATAATCTTGTCGTTGCACTTATTAACCTAATTGTACACATGAGCAAACAATTGGGTATGTTAGAATAACCTAAATTCATAAGTTGTTTTAAGTAAAAAAATAACAGGCGTAGTTGATGGATGCAAAAATTACTGGCAATTGTTGCGCTATAATCATTTTAATGCGAAATTTTGTGATGCAGTAAACAACAATTAGCTAATAAAAAACACATTAGTTGATCTAATAAAACATTTGACACACACTGCGGAGGGAAACACAATACAATGTATTGAATCTGCAGGATGAAAATATATTAACAACTATTTGTTATAAGAAGGAATGTTGGAAAGAAAGTAAGTGGATTGAATTGTACAGAAATAGTTAGATTTATTCGTAATTTGTTTTAAATACATGTATGTACTTCATTTAGGCTATGCTGTATTTAATATGCTCATTCAGAAATAATCAAGGTACATGAAGTCTTTATTTGAGAATTATTAATTCGACATTTGCCCTCGCCTTTTTTTAGGCCCACGACAGTGCTGAAGACCTGTTTACTGTTTGCACTGACAACTTTTCCTCGAAACGCATCATGCAGGTTGGATTTTCTCTGAATAAAATTTGTTGTTGTAGAACTACATTTCTTATTTTTTAATTTTTCGAAAATTATCTTATCTAAATGCAATTGCTATATGATTCTTAATGCTAAGATTCAAAAGATTCATTTATCTTCAAAATATTGGTTTATTACTACTTATGAAGAACGAAGTTATTACAAAGTTCATGTATTATTTTCCTTCAATTAAATATATGTTATCGTTCACAAGAACAGCACTGATATAAGGAGTGCAGGGCCATATAGCCACTGAATCAGTATTATCAATGATGTATCATAAATGTAAATGAAATACGGTATAGAAATTGTACATGTATAAATATAACGAATGGAATGAGCATAATCCCAAGCTTGATTCCAATTTCCTTCATTTCTAGCTTTCACTTTTTATTAAAAGGCTGTCTGGGGACTCCATAGGTTTCACCGGATGTGGTTACTTCATAATTACCAAGGGTTTTATATTGACGGTGAGACCAGCAAATCTGTTTAATTTATGCAATTTGCTCGTTTTTAAAATGGCAATAATTTCGCTATTTTCAGCTTGTCAGCGCCTTTTTCACGTATTTCTTTTTGTTGCTGCAGTTTGGCAGCTCAGGCACAGTAGTCCAATCTATCTCCTTCAATGAGTCACACGTGAATTCTACTTCAGCGCCTTAAAAGTCGTTCAAATCTGACAATTTTTGGCACCATTATTACCGCCTTGAAGTTCATGAGCACTATAGACTATTGCAAATGCGTGAGCTGGCTCCTATTAAAGCATTGTTTTTGAAATAATATACCTAGCTTCATGATTCAATCAACAAACTGCATGCATTATGGCAAGTGCTGATGTTGTGCATCATTGAATGCTACATTTTCAATCGAATATTCTATTAGTTGTTATACAATGATATTTTTTAATAATAGCATTCACATGTTATTTACTATCTTGTAGCAGATGCTGCTAAATATAGTAATGTATGACTACGCTAAACAATAAATTGTGAATTTTTGATGAATCTGTTTTCATCACACGGGTTTTTTACACCTTGTTTTCTCTTTTTTAAATAAGTTATGAGTTTGTCTGTTTCTTTTCGGTTTAGAAGCGTTTCCATATTTACATGCACATTTGCAATCAAATTATTTGTTTTATTCACTTTGTGATATATTTTAGAATTCATGTATCCATTTTTTTTGTGGAAATATAACGAAGGCTTAATGATGACCATAAAGTGTTTGGACGTGTAGATATAACCTAATTTTAATTTTATTGACAACACAACAATCATCTGAGATGGCGTTCTTGAAGTTTAAAGTCTAAAAGTAATTGCAGATCATGGCGTGCTCATGTTTATCGAATTTATATATAAATTTGCCAACAGTATCCAAAAAAATGTTTACTTGCGTATATCATTTATGTTGACTTCAGCGATCGACGAATATATATAGGCTATATAACCATCCATTCAAAGCCAAACACATTCCATTAACTTTAATCATAACTTTAAAGTTGGCAGCCAACACGACAAGGCATGCAGATATTGACAACGAAAACTAATGTCATAACTCAAATTTGGCTGATCAATTCGAGGAATCGACGCCCAAACGTCTTTTTACTGAAATGGCCACAAATACGCACATGTCGGCACATTCGTCCTTTCAGCAACACCCTGATATTAATTATGCCCAATTGCGAAAACATGGCTGCTAATTAATTACCTACTACCCAAACCGTCAATTAGTTCTTGGTCATGCCTCGCGGTCGGCTTTTCCGACATTAATTCTGATACAGAATCAATTTAATAATTCACTAATGCACGTGTGGCGTTTCCCATGCCGATGCCCGCGCCACCATGGTTGCCGGCCGAGTGTCATTTATGGCATTGGGCGTTGATGTAAGATGTAACTGGACGCTAAAGCCAATGCTATTCCTGGTGGTCATTTAGGTAAAAGCTTCATCGGATATTAGCATTTCAACAGCGTAAATACAATGTTGTTCCTGGAATGGCAACATTAAGCATAGACACATATAATAAGCGGTATTGTCCTACAAGTGGCAACTTCCATGTCATTGCCCAACATGCTGAATTGTTTATGCGATCCATGGATGGTTGGCGTGAAACTTAATTATGCACAAAAATGGCCCTTCCGTGCACACGGCATACCTAATAAGCCGTTTACCACCTCGATAGCGTCTCCATGAAACACATTGAGCTACTGATCATTTATTGCAGAATTTTTAATAAGCTAATTTCGTCGCATGCATTGGTCATCCAAATAAAAATGTTTCCGGCAATGTTGCAGAGGTCAAAATATACGATTGCATTCTCAAAACATTTGCGATTCGAAAGAGGTGTTTTTATTGGTTTTTCGCACATGGCACTTGATACGTAACTTATAGTTTATCCTACATGTATATACAATGTAGTTAATTTTTTACACATGCATCGATCTGTGCTATCTAGTGATAAGATCACTTCCACAATAACACTGGCGAAACATGTGTACATGTACATGTACATGTATAGTTTAGAATTAGAAAAGTATTTAATAGTGAGTGGTATACAAGTACTGTAAACTCTTGCAAAAAAACTATTTAAAAACATTGACGTTGATGTAAGATATGGGGCAACTTAGCTAAGCGCTCTTGTAATAAGAGATTGCCTACCTTCAAGGGGTTCTCCGAAAATTCTGATTGACAAAATAGGTTCTCAAAAAAGTATAATTGCATCCTCTAAAATGGTCAAATTTACACTAACGAAACAGGTTGATTTATTTTTGTATTTTTCTAGTAGTTACCTGAGAATCATTTCCCTCGAAACGGCTAATACTATATTTTCAATCTGGTTGTTAATACAATCAGTTTAGCCTATATACTTACTCGTAGATTAACCTTATTTCGCCAATTTCGGCAGCATTCATCATTCCAGTTCCTTCATTTTCGAATTATTCATACATTGCATGATTACTTAATTGTTCTTTTAAAAATAAACGAATATATAATAAATAAGATAGTTACACGGAGAAAACTGCCAATTAAAACCAACGTGTCAACATCAACCGGTTTAGTATAAATATAGATTTGTTAAAAATCTCTCCTTTTTGAACTGATGATGGCATATTCATGCCGAATGCATTTCACCCAGAAATGTGACTAAACAATAAACTTGTTGCTTAAAAAAATTTTTAGACTTTTAAATGTTTTATTGAATTTTTAACAAATCTATATTTATACTAAACCGGTTGATGTTGACACGTTGGTTTTGGCAGTTTTCTCCGTGTAACTATCTAATAACTATATATTATATAATCAACCTTGAAGAATTCCTATATAATAAATAATATGGTAGGCATATTCATTATTGCTCTCTTCGGGAAAACATTTCTGAGAGCCCGCTTTATAGTGTTGCTTTTTCTCTGTGCTCAAATTACATTTTTGGTTCTCAAAATAGGAAGAGCATTTCTCTCAGCTACCATGCATATATCATAGAAGACATTGTCAGTCTGAAACTTATGATAAAATGACCCGCCTTTTTCCTGTTGTACTTGTTCTGAGCATATATAGTCGACATTTTTGCCAAAAAACGTTACTGTACCTACGCAAGCGAATATAAGCAGAGCTTCAGTTGCGACAGCAATGGCACTTTTCCATTACATACCAATTATGACTGCCATATAAGGCACACTTCCAGAATAAATTTTGGGCCTGCGAAATTTGACTGTCGAAACCGTGTTATGTCTTGCAATTAAACTATTGATTGAAATTACGATGATATTTGATCCATGTAATAGTATACTTACACAATAATTGCAACAATTTATAGTTGGTTTTTTAAAGTTCAAAAATTACTCAGTCTGCATGAGTTATTTTGTCACGTTTTTTATTTTTTGTGGCGTACTTACTTTGGCAAGAGTAAATTTAAACTATTAAACGTCTTCTCTACGTACACTATATGTAAAAAATACAAAAAATTAAATTCCCTGGTGTAGTTATTTTTCGTAATTATATAGGCTATTCAAACGACTATATGTATAATTAGCATGTACCATTCAGGAAAGAAAAAACTCGACTCCCTATAGGAGGGAAATTATGATCAATTATCTTATATACCATGGTCAGAATTAACATTCTTCAATGCAAGTTAAAATAATTTTTAACTGCACAGAATTGGCAATAATTAGCTTGATATCTACCGTATAAACCTTGAGGTAATTAATACAATACACAGGGGCGCCGAAGCCGAGCCCGAAGCCGGTATTTCCAAAAAAAAAAAACCAAGGTGGAAAAAGTTTCAAGTGTCCCATTGCAATCGGAAAAAAAGAGAATAATTGAAAAAAAAATAGTGAATAATACAGTATGTTAAAGCACTCAAAAGTACGAGATATTCGGTAAAATACATCGCTGTCTGCCCCTAGAAATCTCCCAGCTCGGGAATTCACCCTCTCGTTTTACCAGTATTGCAAAAACTCGTTCCGAACATTAAGGCCGGCCATTATTTCCATAATATAATAATAAAGAAGCATTCAACAAAATGCCTATTGGTTTTAGCTCACTATACACACTAAAAACGTTGGGTTAAAATTCAACCCAATATTGAGTGCTAAATGGACATACCAACACTGAGTTGAACTTAAGTGTAATGTCACCACATGTTGGGTTAAATATATCCAAAGGGTCACAGTTATTAATTAACACAGGTTTTGGTTAAAATATTCCAAGAATTGGGTAAATGTGAGGTTTGTGTTATTTATAATCAACTCATAGTTGGGTAATTTTATTATAAATAACACAAACCTCACATTTACCCAATTCGTCTGGGCATATTTTAACCAAAATCTGTGTTAATTAATAACTGTGACCCTTTGGATATATTTAACCCAACATGTGGTGATACACTTAAGTTCAACTCAGTGTATAGGTTTGTCCATATAGCACTCAATATTGGGTTGAATTTTAACCCAGCCTTTTTAGTGTGTAGCTCTATTTGATCTCCCATGAATTAACCCGAAGGGTGGTGTGAACACATGCAATTCAATTCCTGTTTTGGTTATATGGTTTTTTTAAATGTTTTACTCAGAGGATGGTGAGGCATTTCGCGAATGCTAAGCTACAGCTAAGCAAGCTGATTTACATATTAATTCTCAAATATTTGTTTTATTATACCCAATATGGTGAGTTATTTTTTTTTGTAGTTGTCCTGGTTACGTATAGTAGGGCAAATTTTTTAAAGATGATGTAGGGAAATAAAGGAGCATATAAAAGGCAGATCAGTCAGGCCGCCCTAACCAAAAATTTCCCCAAAAAATATTGGATAATCCTAATATGCGAATCCGACAAGTCCAACGCCGCAATTCACACCGGTTGAGTAATTCAGCAAAAGGGAAGAAAGGCAACGTTCTGGAAATGGGAAAAACTTCTGAAAGAGAGTCTTTGGACACATGTGTACCGCCTATACCTTTAGCATTCAGTCATTGCAATGCTTTCCGATATGGAATCCTAGAAAACCAACCGCAGAAGTACCAGCAGGTCTCTGAATTGATGCATGAAGGTTACCGTTCAACGTTTCTGAAACCATACCTTTTCTACATGATGTGTTGCGGGCTATATTTCGACGATATCTCAATAGCAAGTAATCAGAGTCCGCCAAGAAATTTCTGGAAAATCTACTGCATAGCCATTGTTATCTTCAACTTTGTCAACTTCGTCATGTTTCTAGTACAAACTTTGGTCATGCTTGTTGATATGGAGTTTGGAGAGATAGCCATGATGTCGTGTATGATTACTTGGACCTTGCAGAATTGCATCACCTCCTCGACTTGTTTCTACATCTGCTCATCAAGAAGGTTTCATCGTGAATTTCTGGGGAATTGGCAAGAGCTTTACTCTTGGGGAAGTGCCAAAGTGGTTCCTGTGCCCAAAACGCTGGTATCAAAAGTAAATGGAATGCTATATGTGGTGATAGCCATCAATGTTCTTAATGTATCTGGTAAGTGCATGGACTTAGTCAAACTTTTAATGTTGTTTTACTGGAGCATTGATACATTCAATATAATGAGAACTCTAAAGGCCTTTAATCTAAAATCCCTATGCAATTTATATAATCTGGCCTGAAATCACTCATTGCCGATGTGCAAGTAAAGTAGGCCCTACATGACTTAGCAGGCCTTAAATTGCTGTCGGATACCGAATATCCATATCTTCAATATTTTCGTGATAAATATTAAACAATTAAGATCCGACATCTTGAGCATTATCTGACTTTATCAATGTTATAAGTAAAATATTTAGTTTCGTTGACATCTATATTTATAACTGCAATGGACGTTTCCACGTTTTTGTCGGTTTGCGACATAAAAGTGAATCAGATTTTGAAGAAAACTCAACAATTGTAATAGAAATCTATTGATGACATGCTTTCATTTATCTTGACATCTAGTGATGGAAGTCTTGATGCCAAATTTGATCGGTTCCCGGACATCTCGTCAAAGTCCTTTTCGTCAAGATCGGCTGATCGGCTAATCGGCTGATCGGCTGAGTAAC
>JAQGCC010005948.1:0-10818 GCA_034698905.1 Xestoiulus laeticollis
TATTGCGTTCTATGGAAATGAATTGGGACCTGGATAATTGATCCTTAAAAGCGGCTGATCCTTTTATGCGGGATTCTGATTTATGGGGGCACTGTATTAAAATGTCCCCTGAGACTGAGCTGTACACAAAATATCAGCTCTCTAGGATTTGGGAAAGTCGGTTAAAAAGGACCTTTAAGAAGTTGAAACAAACAGACAAGCAAGCAAGCTCCGTTCGTATGTCAAGTTTAATAAAAAAAATATTGAGACTAATATATGTCAGATCCTATATATACTTACGGTTTCGGCAATCTTGAGGACTGCTAGGACAACCCTGTTTACCCAAGAGATAATTGAAGCCACTTTTCGAAAAATCATGGTTTCTTAAGTCAACTTTCATTGCCGAGTTTTGTAGACGATCATCATCGACATTCTTGTCTTGTACAGAATACGATTCTGCAAAAAAGAAACGAAATTATAACCCCATTAATGAACTTTCTCTTACTGTAAAAGCATTTCGCTATTAATAACGACTAGAATTTTATTAAGCAAAAGCGATGTTCAAAAATATATACGTAAAATAAAAAATCCCAAATGTTACCTGTTTGAGCTCGAGCCGACAATTTCTTCCTTCTTAAATTCACGCAGACAGCATACACAATGAGAATTATGGTAAGGCCAAGTGTGGCAACAGCAACAGAAACAATAAGTTTCAAGTCAAAGTAGAACGGTACTTCCGGCGAAGATGAATCTTCGGTTTTCATTGTTGCTATAAAATGATCAACAAAACATTGAAAATTTTATATAATTTTATAATTTAATTATTGTAGATTGTAGCTTTACCCTGATTGGAGATCATTGTATCGAAATCATATTCTGCAATGGTTGATCCGGCGCTATTATGCGCAGTAATTCGTAGACTGTAGGTAGTGTCTTGATGTAGGTCGGGAAGTACGAAAGATTCAGTTTGTGGCTTAATATTGTTAGAAACTAGAACCCAACTAATGCTAGAATAGGGCTTATACTCGATGATGAAATATAAAATTTCACAACCGCCGTTATTCCAAGAGTTCAGGTTTAAATTTACAAAACTCGGGAAGGTTTGCATTAGCTTTTCTTTGGGTGGTGTAACAGGAGCTGTGAAGAAAAAAATAAAGAATTGTTCAAAGTTTAGTTTTATGGTAAAAAACCCGCATAACCTTGGTTTAATTAGAATGCAAATTTCCTATCACATTGAATCGTATAATTATGTACAATATGATAAACCGTGAAAAAGCAGCGAGCTTTCCTGCCATGCATTGGTGCTATGCCATGAAATATCATTTGTTACACTGTCCAACAACATCATAATCGGCGTTTCCCTTATTTTAATTAATGGTTAATGTCTTAATATCTTACAAACCCATTATGTGTCGCTCGATTTTATGTTTAGGCATCTATCACGCTTTGACATACATGTACATGTAGAAATTCTTTAAATTTCAAAGTTCCAAATACAGTAGAACCCTTATAAGAAGTTTTTCAAGGGATCACAGTTTAAAAACCTTTTATGCGGGAAAACTTAGTACATGGGTTACTTGTTAAACGCAATTAGATAGTACCTGGGGAATGTACAGTGAACAAATAAATGTAGATTCAAAACAACCCATTTAATAAATACATAGGTACATTTACTTGTCTCATTAAAGTACATGTAGTCATAATCAATGGCTTTTAAATTCAAAAAATTACAGCCTGCCATTGAATGTCTATTTAAGTAAAGCTACAGTATAACCTTATTTCTTATGAGGATTCAAAAACATGTGCATGGTATGACCAAAATACAGCGTACATGTAGCATAGAGTAAATTTACACGTGGATGAACAAGACAGGAAAGCCATTCATATTGTGCAGATCCTATTGCAACAGTGCCTTAACTAAAACTTATTAAATGGGTTGAAATCCATAGAAAATTTGATTTTGTTCCTAGAAATGTGACCTTATAGGCGGGAAAACTTACCGGGAAACTTCTTATTCATGAAAAGTTAAAGTAGTATATGGACCATATTTTGGGAATTTTCAAATGTGACTTCTTATAAGGGAAAACGTCTTACGAGGGAACTTCTTATGCGAATTCTACTGTACTGTTATTATATTGTACAATATGATAGGAAATAAAATGATCAATAGAATGATAGAAACCAATATCATTTCTCTATTGTTCTCTATGGAATTTTAGAGCAGGGCACCATAAGGTGGTGGTCACTTTCTTAGGTTTCACTGTATATAGTGTAAAACCTTATAAAATTCATGGCATTTTGATTATAAATTTGGTACGGTATCTTTTAAGAATGATTCCAGTTATATTTTTACTTCAATTCAATTCAATTTCAATTCAATTTCTTACCCTGCAATCAGCATGTAGTATGCCATGTGGCAGGGGGCAAAGTTCCAAAATTTTGAACGGGAATTAAGAGTATACGGTCGTGGCCGATTTTTGGGGAACTATACTTTTGCTTTAAATATTTTACCAACGAACAAATGATTAGATGTGAGGAATACCTGATCCTTTGGTCCTAATATTATACATCTCGGAGGTGTCCCCTTGACCTAACGTGTTTGACGCCGAGATAGATATCTGATATTTGGTACCACACCAAAGATTGTCCAGCACATGAGATACAACATCCGGCTCAAATTCTTTGCTTTCCCATTCGCCATATTCTCGCTTATAGCGCAGTGTGTAACCTGATGAAAAACATTAAGATAATAATAATTTGTTAGCACAAGGTAATTTCTAAGTATTTTCGTTTTCTCTAATATTATGCAGACCTTCAACTGAACTGCCTCCATCCGCACTAGGTTTCCAGCGGATTGTGATGGTGGTGTTAGACGTTGCCACCAAGACAAGGCTGGGTGCAGAAGGAGGAGCTATTTTCAAAAATAAGAGTTTATTATCTTCTTGATCATAATACAATCATTTATAATAAGTATAATAACCTTGAATAATCACGTGATGGACAATTGAGTCTTTTCCAAGAGAGTTTATGGCAGTGCAGACATATTCGCCAGAATCATTAGGACGGACATCATCAATGGACAAAGTTCCTTCCCTCCTCTGTAAGTATTTGCCAGAAATACTGACAATGGATCCACTATATACAAAAACAAGATTTTTTAGACACTGGTAAGCTCGAATGAACTGATACACAAAGAGAATGCTTCTTTACTTAAATTTCCATGAAATGTCAGGCTTTGGATCTCCAACGGTATGGCAGGGAATTTCCAACCTACTTTTCCATGGCGAAAATAATTTACTTCCAAATGAAAGAATTCTTGCAGGTACTGGAATAAAGGTTCATAAAGATAGTTGTAAAAATTGATAGTAAAAAATGCAACTTATAATAAAACAAGAATGTACCTTTTACATCAGGTCTTTCAGAGACCATTCGGGTGCTTTGTCCTTCCCCTACAACAGTAGAGGCAGTTATCCAAATCTCGTAATTTCGATTTCTTTTTAAGCCTTTTGCCAAAAACTGGTATTGGGTTGGAGATACTGCGTGTTTAGTCGTATTCTACGATAGATTTGAAAAAAATTGAATAAATGGAGTTACCCTTTACTTAAAAAATAATCAATAACTATAAGTCAATGTAAATTGTTAGTCAATTCTCATGCAGTTTTAATAAAACATAAATTTACATCAATGCCATTGACAACACTTCGTATATAAACGGTATATTTGATGATAATGCCATTGGGCCGATGAGATGGCTGCCAAGATATGCTTATTGTGTCACCGGAGACGATGACTGCCTTGATGTTAGCTGGGGCATCAGGAACTGAAATTCAACAAAAATATATCTATAATTCTCGAAATTATGTAAAAAATAAGAAAAATCCGTCGAAATTACCATCTTCTTTGGTGCGGCACATTACAGATTCACTTGCAACACCATCTCCGATTCTTGTAAATCCTAATACTTGGATGGTGTAATTTTTATACTTTTCTAAGCCATGCAGTGTAGTTTCCAAGGAATCCGAAGTGACTTTGGTTTCCAAATTTAACATTTCTGATGAGGGATTCAAAATATAAGTATCACAATTTCTGAATGACCAGATTAATTCAAGAATCCCAATCACTGCATCAACAAATGATGACCTACCACTTCCGTGGACTTTGAAAAGCAGTTTGTAGCCTAAAAGCACTCCGTTGGTAACCTCGTGAGATAAGGGATGCCATAGGACATGTATGCTCTGTGATGTTAGTGGAACACATTGCACGTTTAGAGGAGGACTATGAGGTACTGAAATACAAAAAAAAAATTCATTTAATCCCAGCATGTATGATATGTATTTCCGGCTTTCATTTTATTTGCATATGAATCCTCAATCCGTTCTGCTACTTCGACGATTTTTGATAATCCGACAGTGCGTGGTGCCATATGGTGTCGGATTACGGAGATTGCACTGAATTATTTTTCTGGCATTCAAATTTCATAGCTAAGCCAACTGATTTTTAACAATAAGAAATATAATAAATTTTATGTAACTACAAGACCTGTACACCAAAACCTGTGAATAGTGCAAGCCATTACGATCAAACCAAAAGTTGTGCTATTTGGAGAGATAGTGCTATAGGGATATGCATTAAGTCCAAAATTAAGACACCTACCATCTTCAGAGGTCATGAAAGTGACGACATCGGAAGGTGGGCCAGCACCTTGTCTATTATATGCCTGGATGATAATTTCGTAGCTGGTGAACGTCTTCAGGTTTCTTAGAGTAATTTTTCCAGAGCCATCGTCCTCGTTTTCCGCAGTTCGGAACAGGTGTAGTTCCCCAGAATTGTGAATCCGGTAACCGACATTGTAGCCTTGGATTTCTCCAAACCAAAGGTCCTTTTTGGGAGGTTGCCAGGATATATGCAAGGCCTGTGGTTCAGGTATGCTCACCTGGATATCTTGTGGTGATCCACCTGGAGCTGAAAAAAACAAAAAAAGTGGATTCCAAATGTAAATTTGCAAAAAGTTCAGCAAATCAGATTCCCCAGTAAGCACTCAATATTGGCCAATTATAGGCAAAATGCAGATTCAATATTGGCACAAAATATTGAAATGTTAACATTTTGCCATAATTGCCAATATATAGATTGCAATAAGTGGAACTTTATTGGGATAAATTTAGGCCCAATATCGGTCCTCTAGTATTATCAATAAGTAATTGAACCAACGTAATATTGCGTAATATTGGCCCAGTATTGCCTAGTACACAATAAAAACGTCGGGTTAATTTTCAACCCAATATTGAGTGCTATATGGACATACCAACATTGGGTTGAATTTAAGTGTAACAACCAAATGTTGGGTTAAAGTTACCCAACGTTGGGTCACAGTTATTAACATGGGTTTTCGGTTAAAATATCCACAGAATTGGGTAAATGTAAGGTTTGTGTTATTTATAATCAACTCATAAAGCTACCCAATTACGAGTTGATTACAAATAACACAATTAACCTCGCATTTTACCAAATTCTGGACATATATTTTAAACAAAAACCCATGTTAATAACTGTGACATAACGTTGGGTAACTTAACCCAACATTGGGTTGTTCCACTTCAATTCAACCCAATGTTAACATAAAGTTGGTATGTCCATATAGCACTCAATATTGGGTTTTTTGTGTGTAAGCTTGGACCACTATCAGGTCAATTTTGTTTTAATTCACTAATTTTTACCAATTTAACCAATATTGCTCCAATATTCTGCCAATCGAGGTCCAATATTGTGTACTACTTGGGTTATAACCAGTCGATGGAAAAAACTTACCCTCTTCCGAAGTTGTAAAGACCACAATCTCACTGGGACTGCTGCGTCCCACATCATTTACGGCAATAATGCGTGCAGAGTACTTAGTAAACGGGCGTAATCCGGTTATGACTGCTGTATTGCTGTTTCCACCAACAGTTATATTTTCGTAACTTTCGCTCCCATCTTCTATTAATAAAAAAGTGATACTGACCATTAGTTCCTAAGCTCGAATTAAGGTCACCATGCATGCTTTTTTTTTCTGCATCTTACCAGAACCCTGCTTGAACTGCACGATGTAATTGTCGATTTCGCTGTATCCATGATGTCCATGAAGCCAGGAGACATCCACAGAGCGACTACCATATTTTACCACGGTGATACCTTGGGGCGGTTCTGGTGCCTCTACCAACAACGGAACAGAATTTGCTATACATTTGTATGTGAACATTAATGCAAAGAAAATAATAAAGACATTCCTAATCGCTAAGTTACAAATGAAATTTAGGTTTCTAGAAAGTGTTCAACTTTGCATAACAAAAATCCATGACAGGAAAGTTCACTGAGATTAAATAGATAATGTTTTTGATGTCATGCTTGCTCAATATATAAAAAAATGGACTATTAGTTATACATGTATGTCTTAAATGGTGCACTGTAATGGTGTAGATTTTGGTTCAATAAACGCCTACATTACATGAAAGTCACTTCACTGTAGTGCACTACAGTATACCCTCAGCGTAGCTACCATTTTTCGTTTTCCTCTGTTCTTATAAAAATATTCAACTTCAAATAATTGCAAATGAAGACGATAACAATTGATTTCAAACAAACAGACCATTATTTTTCTTTTCATAAGGGTTACGGCTAAAAAGGTATAATTTGGGTTTCCATGATAAAATGACCGTAAGTAAATTCTAATAACATTAGTGGATAGTGCACAAATGACTTTATTTAACCGCATTAACGTAATTTTCATAACTAAGATTTAGGTGACACTGACTTTTGGTCAACCCTGTATATAAAAACCGGTATTTTTATTATACATATTATACATTATATATAATGTATGGGATGGAAATCGATAAATATGCTTACGTCATGTTCTATGTGAAATTATCATTCTATTTCATTAAAAATATACAGATTTTTATATATAGGGTTAACTAAAAGTCAGTGTCCCCTAAATCTTAGTATATACATTATCTTAATATATATATAATGTATATACAAAAGAAATTAATTTCCAAATGCATTCCGAATGCCCTTTCGAATGCATTTTTTTAAATATGTACTTTAGATTGAGACACTTTTTGCATTCGGAAATGCATTTCTCTGTTAGAAATGCATTTAAAAATGCATTCCAAATTCATTTTTTTTTTGCATATGAAATATGTGTAATGTTGATCCCTAAAAACTAGTAGTCAAGTTTTTCAGAAAAAAAATTAAATCAAGCTTGGCCTAAAGCATCATCAAGTACACTAGATAAATACAAATTCTATAAGCATCAACCCCTTCATTACTAATTTCATTGTACTTTTGTAAGATTCAATCACTGTTCCTTGATAATGAATCCTTGTTTTATATTATTTGGCACAGTTAAAACCTCATTCCTGGTAAATAGCATCAGTAATTTTTATTCCAACTTTGCCTATTTTTATGTCCTATTAAAGCGTCATCTCAGGGCTATGTAATGAATGCCAAAAACGGAATTGATCGTGATGGAAAGAAAGAAAATGTTCCAAGACACTAGCTGCATTCATATGATATAGTCCAGCACTGCCCATTCACTTTAATGATGCTCTGAAATAGTGTCCGTATTGCACCATTTCCTCCATAAACGGGCTTTATGGTCAGTAAGTGTCCACGTGGTCAGTTTACACACAACTTTATGGGCACTTGAACGGGCAAAAATGTGGACAATTGACCCTTAGATGGGTGGACAGGACGACGATAAATTGATCCAACAACGTGAACTCGTAAAACTGAATGAAATTGTTAAAATATATGCCAGCAAGAAAACAAAGCGAGCTCTCTAGCCTTTAGTACCAGAAAATTCAAGGAAATAAGCATCTTAATAAGTATTGGACCAAGAAAGTTCAGTCATGCCCAAATAATATCAACAGGCATCTAACTAATTCTGGTGTACCGTGTAAGACAACGGTATTGTATTAAATACTTGTCGAATCTACGATAAAAATAAACAGCCAATGTTCATGATACCACTATAAAAAACAATATCAACTCATACTAAGTTTAACAACACCTTCAGAGGATCACTTAGCAACCAAACATTGTCTGGACAATAAGAGAGAGTGAGGCACAAAGAAACAATAGCAATCATTCATATAACCACTTTAGGGAATACGGATCTCTCCATTTTTCTTGAAATAGTTCCCAAAATAGGAAATCGATGTATTGCACTAACCATTTTATTGATAATATTTACTCAATTTCATGATAAATCATTAAAAAGTCAATACTTGTAGATAAGATTTTTTGAAAAAAGCAATAACAATGCATGCGTTTTTTGGTGACCTTAGTATAAAATTCCATATAGATCGAACAAGAGAGCTATTCTATTTTTTCTTATTGGTTTCTAACATTCTATTAACCATAGGTCTATTTGTATTGACTTGATTATAGAATGTATTGACTGGATCATAAAATGTATTGACTGGATCATAAAATGTATTGACTGGATCATAAAATATGTATTGACTAGATTATAGAATGTCTTGACTGGAGTATAGAATATATTAGGCTGGATCATAAAATGTATTGACTGGATCATTGAATGTATTGACTGGATTATTGAATGCATTGACTGGAATTGTATTGACTGGATTATATAATGTATTGACGTCTGGATCATAGAATGCATTGACTGGATTATAGAATGCATTGACTGGATCGTATAATGTATTGACTGGATTATAGAATGCATTGACTGGATCGTAGAATGTATTGACTGGATGACAGAATGTATTGTCTGGATTATAGAATGTATTGACTGGATAGAATTAATGCATTGACTGTATTGACTGGATCATTGGACATATAAACCATATGCAAAATAACATTGTTTTTTTGACCAAGGGAAAATACCCGAATAGACATGCTTTAAGTCTTAAGGGCCAGATCATACAACTTAATCATATAAAAGTAATTTTCAAAAATTGATGACGTATTAAAGATGCTAAAATGTTAAAAGTGTAGATAGATTGTTGCATGTATAAACAGCACATTCCACGTGGAATGCAATCATTTGTCTATCTCTGATCTAAAGTAAACTACATGTAGATGAATCGATGCTTATGCTTTTGGTAATAAAAATAACTAGCATCCTTTCCATTTTCAGAAATTTCAGAAAAATCCTATGGGATACTTGCAGCGAATCTGTTTTGACCAAACCTTAAATAAATACAAATTAAAGACAATAAGAGAAATGAGAATTTTAATGTGTTCACTACCTTTCACTATAAGCACGATGTTTGTAGAGTCCTGTCCATAATGATTCTTGGCCTCGCAGGTGAAGGTGGCAGAATCGGTCCTTTCTATGCGATGAATCTCCAGAGTGGACACTACGCCATTTTGGACGAGAGTCTCCTTGGATTCAAAGCTCGGAGTGGCCAAAAAGGAAAAACGGGGACAAAGATTACACATGCAGAAAAATATCGTTCATGATGTACTTTCAAAATCAATACAGTCGTGGTGGGAAAAGCGGAGATTTCTACAGCGCTAAAACTTACCGACTGGCAGCCGCTCTGGAATCAATAAAAGGATTCTTCCAGAGGATGGATATGGGTTGATCACCTTTGGCCTCGCAGGTCAGTCTTGCAGATTCCCCCAGCGTAGTGGTCACGTTGATAACCTTAGTGTCAAAGCGAACAGGCACTGAAATCAATAGCAATAATTAAATTATGTTTAACCCATACTCGTTGCACGACAAGCATCACAAAATTAACTTTTTTTAATGCATAATCTTTGATAAATTAGCAACGATGACGTTTTCTGTTATATTTCCTAAAATCAGACATTGCCCTGCAGGTATCAAAGCAATAAATTAATTGTTGAACTAAGCACATGAGCAGTGTGTTTGGTACATTCCTAGGAACATTTCCAAGTCCAAACTTAAGTAAGTGCCTGTACACCAGGCTACTTTTGCTGCGCAAACCAATTATGAAACTTGGCAGTTTTTCTAAGGGTACTCATAACCTGTGCTCATTTAACCTCTCTGCAATGACCTTAAAAATTTAGATTTTGATGAGATTATGATCCCCTATTCGAAATCCCAAAGTCGACATTTTTTGAGATCATTGCCAACGGAGAGGCTATCTGAGCACAAGTTGTGAGTACCCATTACAAAAGCTGCGAAGTTTTATAATTGGCTGCGCAACAAATGTAGCCTGGTGTACAGGCACCTACACATCAATTTTGTATTGCAACTAGTATTTTCATGTCGAAGTAAATGGCATCTGTTAATTCTGGTCTTTTGTACCTATTTTACTAAAAAAAACGTTACATCTTATGTAAACGAGTCGTCCACCACTGTACTGAACTCTATCATTGTAACAGTTAATAAAAAAATGCATTTCACAAGTGCAGTAGAACCTGAAAAAGCAACCACCTATGTAAAGTAGTCACTTTTCATAAAATGGTTTTAGATATATTATAATATATAAAAATTATCTGTATAGTGACCACATGTCTATTGTATACAGTGACCAGTAAGTCTCCTTTGCGAATTTTCCATTGGCAATGTACCTAATAAAGTGACCAGGTTCAGTTTGCGATTAAGTCAATGATAGCTAAAGAATAATTCTCAAAAAATTGGCAAGGCAAATAACAAAGGGGAGTGACATTTGAATCTTATTACATACTGTTTTGATCCTTGTGCCCAAGTCATACAGCTTACGTTATCCATTGCAGGTAGACTCCAATAGGGTCTCCTTTTATGCCGGATTCACATCTATAGGCGGATTTTATCCGCCTGGCGGAGGCGGACAATGAGCGAGGCTCAGAAGAAAAAATCCGCCTCCGCCACACAAT
>JAQGCC010005949.1:0-10818 GCA_034698905.1 Xestoiulus laeticollis
ACTGGAGATCTATGGAAAATAGTACTCCTTTTATACTACTTGGCTGACTTCTGTAACCAATCAGGAGTCAGACAGTAATGGGCGTTACACTTCTTTTTTTGTTACATCCCTGAAGCTATTGGGGACCAGTCTGGACGGACATCTGTTCTAAGTTAAAATAGGTCAGTGTGTCAGCACCCCTCGGGGGATACATGGCATCTACTTGTGACAGTATGTTATTGTCCAAGTGGAACAGGTGGCATTTTGTATTTAGATTAATCTTCATTTCTTTTTTACATTATTCATTTCCTTTTAAGGTTATTTTAACTCTAAAGTACTTTTCAGGGCTTAGGTATATTTCTTTGCTTCGGGCCCAGTCTTGCAGACCTGCCGAGCTGTTGTCCGCTCACCTATAGCTCCCTACTGATGCAACTTTATGTATTATTTCTTATCTGCAACTGCCTTTGCAATTGACGATCCGCCTTAAACCCTTAAATTTAACCCTTCAAGCAGTTTGAATACGTAGGGCCGGTTGCACCAACAAAGGTTAAGATTAACCTAAGGTTAACCTGCTTTATAACACTAGGTTAACCTACCCTTGCATTGCACATGTCAAGCATGGGATAGGAGAAAATCTAGCCAAAGGTTAACCCAGCAAGTAGGCAGGGTTAACCTCGGGTTAAAATTCTAGAATTTTGTTTTCTGCATGTTGGAACATGAGTTCTATAACCCTGCGTTGTTTTATCAAGGGTTAATTGGTGCAACACAAACAGCTAACCTGGAGGTTAACCCGGAGTTATATTTTAGCCCGTGGTTAGTAAACCCTAGATTTTAACCTCAGTTGGTGCAACCGGCCCTTAGTAAAACAAAAAAACTGTGCACATTTAATGCTCAGTTGTCTTCAAGAGGGTTGCATACGAAAATGAACCTTTTTTTCTAAATTACTTTTTATTTAAATTTGGAAACTGATAGGAGCAAATGGAATGTACGAGGACCTAGCATAAATATTCTATTATTTGTTTATATTGTTTATGCATATATATATTTCATTTCATGGAAATATATCCGTAAATTTTCCATGAAATGGAATATACATATACATAAACAAAAAATTTAAACAAATAATAGAATATTTATGCTATTTCCTCGTACATTCCATTCATTTTTAACAGATTCCAAAATAAAATTAAAAAATAATTTAGAAAAAAATGGCTTATTCTGGTATGCAACCCACTTAATGCGATGAATGAAACTGTTTGAATGATTTTTTTTATTATTTACTGGTTTTGCCATGTTAGAAAAACGGATTCTACTGCTCAATTGCAAAATCTTAGTGAAAATTAAATGTTTTGCGGCACCCCTGGCAAATGCTTGCGGCACACATTTTGAGAACCTAGGTTATGGACAATTGCCATGCGGTGTATATGTAATTGGTTAGAAAAGACTTGATTGAGCAGAATCCTACCTCATGTACGGGAATTTTGTGCTTGTCCATGTACTCTTTATCATTCACTTGTCCGCCCTGGCAGTATTCCATGGTGAGTACACGTGAAGTACTGTACTGCCAGTATATTTCAGGCACCTGAAATAACTCGAATTTAGTGATTGTGAAACTGGCTTATTATAAAAGTCAGAAAAGTGACTCACTTTAAACCAACTGTAATGGCTAAACATTTTCTTAACCCTTTCTGCATTTTTTCCTTCGCCTACAAAATCAAGCTCCAGAGGAAGGTTTTTCTTGGTCTCTTCGGCCAGCCAAAGAAGCTGGAACTCTGGAAATATCAACGCAGCAAAATGGACGAGAACCTAGAGTTGAAAATTGCATTTTTATTATAGTCATGAATTAGTACTTCATAAGCTGAGGTCAATTTTATTTTAAAATATCTACAACACCTCCATTGTTTTCATATCGACAAATGAGCGAGCTTTGACCATGTTGTGCTGCACCTTAACTGCTACTGTTGTGCCATCTTTCAAAACAGCCTTATGCACCTGAGCCAATGAAGCAGCTCCAATGGGCTCAGGTTCAAAAGATAAAAATAACTCGGAAGGCTGTAAAAAAAAAATGCGTTTCAAGATTGTCTATGATACTGTTTTAGATATATCGCCAATGAGAGAACTGAACCTCTTGCTTTAAATCCTCCCTGATGACACGAAAAACATCTGCAATGGGAGATTTGGGGGCTTGCGAATGCAATATTCTCAACGTACTAATGTACTCCTTCGGAAGGAGGTAATCCAGTGCACCCAAATGTTGACCGACTTTGACAAATGCACCGCCATTAGCGCAGCACAAATCCAAAAGTCTCAAAGCAGATCGTGAGTGAGCCTATTTAAGCAAGATAAATAGTAAAATATTTCTATCTTCAGTCAACAGTCCAAACAGAAAGAAACAACAAGGTTATGGCATTAAAAAATTGAAAATTAAAAAAAGAAAAATTATGAGTGTGTTGGTAACAATTAGGGCACTCGGACAACTTATAAATTTACTTTCGTCGATAAAATTAGCAACCGAATTTTTGCAAAAATTGTTATTTTTCGAATTGCACCGAGTCCAAGTGACTTCATCTTCATCTTGATTGGTGCAATGATTTTACAAAGATTTTTTTCACTTGCCAAAGAGCCGTTTGCAAGGTTTAAAGCCGGACGGACATGCATTCAGCTTACAAATTTATAACTATTCAAGCTATCTTTTTTGTGGATATTTAGAAAATAACATAAGTTGTATATTTACGTACTTCTGATTTTAAGGTTTGATATTTGTCAGTTTTGGCATCTACGTTATATAGCGTTAATTTATAATCAACAATTATTTGTCCAACCTGTTTTTAAAAACAAAAAAGAATTAGAATCAGTTGCATGAAATTATGCAGTGAAGCAACCGTTATAATCTGCCCCATTTCATTATTCAATTTGCCATTAAATTTCGAATTTATAATAATGAACAATCATGCACGTATCCGATAAGGCGTGATTACCAAAAATGTTGTGAAAGTAATATAAGACAGATTGCTACGTACCGCCCAACTTACAGAAAATACAATGGCGAAATTGCATTTATAGTATACAAAATTTTTACAAATAAGAATTTGATAATAAAAACAGTTAATTTTTTAATAAACTTAAAAACAATCCAAAATTAATCGTAAAAAATTCCAACATTTTTTTCCAACATTCCAACAAAATTTTTCAATTAATAGCGCCGGTCCAATGCGCCAGTCAATTTCTCTGCAAAATAAAACTATTTAATATGAAATCCTTATTTATAAAGAAACTCTTCGATCATGACAAGAAAAAAAACCAATGAAAAAAAAACTGTTCAAAATTCAAGTTTTGATAGTTTTCTTGTGGCGTTTCTTGCAACTAGTTTCACTTCGACGACATAATTAACCCTCGAACGGGCCTATAGTTAGGTGGGGTCAAATAAGACCATGCACATTTAAAAATAATAAATTTAAATTATTAAATTTATAAAAAAAATAAAATGTAAAGAAAAGCCATTGATGCCTCGGAGTTCCCTAGAAAATTTGGGACAAAAATGTTCGGCACGTCGATTGCACTTATTTTTTGGCAGCCTGCAGCACTGCCTAACACACTAACCAAATAGATTAATTAGATTATATATTAGGGAGGGTTATAGGCAGCGCTGCAGGCTGCCGAAAAACAAGTACGGTCTATGTGCCAAACCCTAATTGCTCGTAAGTTCGAAGGTTAAGATTTGTGAGTAATGGATCTACATTAAATATAGGAATTAAATTTTTGCACAAGCTGGGAAAACTGGAAAGTACATAAGAAATTCCAAATTAGCTAGATATATTGCTAAATGTTTGGGGGAGAAAATCGAGTTCTCCCGGGACAGAAATGACCACATGCAACTAATTATAATTAAAGAACTATGTTGAGTACCGTAACTGCTGCTCTGCCAAATCTTACGAAGCCAAACGTTCCCAAGTCCCAGTTATTGTAGTGCAATGCTGCTGCTGTTCCGCAAGCAGTGCCAAGGCTAAGTCCAAGCTTCAGCATCCTTCAACTGCTGAACTTTGATATATGTACGTTAATAAAAAATATGTATGACGATTAATATATTTATAACCAATTGATTATTTTATATTAATTTGTTAGTGCCATTGCCAATTAACTTTAATATATACCCTTGATGATCCTAGCTGCAATACATGGACCGTCAAACTGCAGGGAATTAAGTTAGGCCAATTAGGTTTCAGGTGATCAGGACTGCAATACGTGTTATCAAATCACTAGAAAAAACAAGTTTTCATTGCATGCATGTGCACTTGTTATATATAATACAAATTTAAATGAAATTCATGCTGACGCGCGCGCCATCTAAAAAAAAAAACAGACAGTCATGCTTATTATATTCAATGCCATTTCTTGGCATTTTACTAATAATATAAATTATATAATAAATATCGTGCACATGTATACATTATATCCATAGGTTATCCTTTTGATTACATCATCGACCATATTTGTTCGGTGCAGTTGCCGACGAACGACAATTTAAATATCGCAATAATCAACATGTATTAAATGTAACGGATCCATTTACTTCCTCATACTTCGCGACTGTTTTATTTTCATCAGTTGACCAGTGCTTCTGAAAATAACCCTCCGAAAATCAGAAAAGTAGGTCAAATTACGACCAACAGCAACAGTGCACCGCAAGTGCAACAACAGCTGACATGCACACGACCCACACGTGGGTCACGTGCACTTTGAAATAGGTGGCGCTACATACTAATGCTAAATGCGTGTAGTATTTTGAAATTATGTAAGGCGCTTTTACCGAACGCCTTTTACGTACATTTTTGTTATTTTATAAGAATGATTTAATATTTCAACAACTTTCAAGCTTGAAGGTAATTCATGTAGAGATCAATTTGCGAGCTCGGTTTAACCTTTAACTATCATTGTGTATTTTTCTATTGTCGAAACTATAAACTTCCCAAAACAATGTAAATCAAAACTGACCTAACGTAACCTGACCAAAATTAATACATTCATGACTATAGTAAACAATTAAGGCCCGACCGGCCTCCATATACATTACATTAAAGGCCGGACTACCTAGCTGGAAGTAGCGCACCCAGTCGGTACGGATCGATTTTATAGAACAAACTTACCTTTATATAGCGTATTACATGCGAAACGCGACTTGCACACTGAATAATATTGTTTCCTTGACAGAATCACGATTTTACCTGAGAAGAGCGTACATGTACGCCAATTGCAATTTGTTCAGTTTTGTTTTTTATGTTAAAACATTAAAAATGCATGCAATATATTGTGCATCTTAATTATGTTAATAATATATGTGATTCTTTATATGTACAATTTTGTATGTACATGTTTACAGTTAATTGTACATGTACATACACCCGTGAGTGTGGTCAATTAACACTTTAGATAAACCTTTGATCATATAGCATATATCCCTGCAAGTAGCACACCACATGGTTCGGTCCCAAGCGGGTGCGTTATTCACAGATTTCACTGTATAGAAAATAGGATTTCATGGTGAGGGGAGATCGTATGACAATATAGGCTACATGTACAAACTATCCCAAGTATAGAATGATAGCCATTATATCCTTTTATGGGTCCGCGCCTATAGCTATAGTATATTATACTTACATATATATAAGGTATAATTACCTGATATAATAATTAATGTAGCTGTATGTTACAAATGTTAGTGAAAAGAGAAACAACATTGGTGCAGTACCGGATTAAGCCTGTGGAGACCTCTAGGCCAGGGGTCGGCAACCTGCGGCTTTTGAAACTATAATATACCATAATACAAAAAGTGGCTCTTTAAAAACTGAGAAAATTTTTAAATTATCACTTTTGGCTCTTCCGTCTCAAAAGGTTACCGACCCCTGCTCTAGGCAGTTGATGTCTCATTCGAGCAATGTCTGCTATCGGACTTTATTCGTTGTCATAGCTGTGGGCCCCATAAACACTTGTCAAGCTCCTCTGCCTATTTAGCAATCCAGCACTGATTGTGAAATGTATCTGGCATTCCTGGGCCGGACTAGGACGAACTTAACCTTGGCAGTCCCTGCTGGCGGTGATAGTGAACGCGCCGAGACCAGTGGTCCCTGTATTAAGCGGTTCACTTTCGGCAAGTGTGTCGCCATCAAAATTTTAAAGTGGGACCCACAGCATTTATTTTCTGCAGATAAGTTCGAGAAGCATTTCTGCTAACGAAGTGTGCTAACTACTGTACTAAGTAGTAAATGCATAAGAAATTGGCTAGAATGAAAAGGAATGAAGTTACATTTCTTCTTTACGTAATTTTACAGTACATTGTAGCCTATAATTTACATATATGCCTGATTTATTGCATGTTTAATGTGGTCATATCCGAGCCTGTATAAGTATTCATTTAATTATTAACGGTTTTTAAAGCAGTCATTTACATTTTTCAGTTATTCGGAGTCACGAAAATGAGCTTAACAAGCTTCCAAATGTGTTGCAGATGTCAGATCAGATTTGCCTCAATCTTAGGAAATTGTCATTGGAAATCAAGACTTCACACTACATCCCTTGCAACTAGGTTTTGGGAACCATATCGGTCTGGAGAGGCACGTTTTGAGCCCAAAGAGAAAACAATCAAGGAAAAACTGAAATTCTTAAAAGAAACACTCCCGCATGAATTTACATTGCTTAAGGATGAAGCAAAGGAAAAGTTTTTTAGCGAGTTTCCCATTGTGCCACCAGGTATTCACTAACTATAATAAATTAAAACCAAATCACTTTTATAGCTGTAGTGATTTGTAAAGTTATGAATAAGTATTTAAATTTAATAATGACACTTAAATTACATGTAGTGGGAAATGAATAATTGCACTTATGTCACACCAAAACCTGTAAACAGTAAGCCTCTATATAGTAATGACCCTGGAAGTAGCAATAACTTGAGTCGACACGGTGTGTATGGTCATCACTTAAGCTGAACCTGAAAATACCACACCCTCTAATTATCACAACTTTTGGTTTGGTCCCAATGGTTTGCACTATTCACAGGTTTTGGTGTATTGACTTCAGTTAATATTTTCGGTGTATTAATTTCAGTTTTCTACCATTTTTTGACGGAAACCCAAATTATAACTTTTTAGTCATAGCACTTAGGACAAAATGGCAAATTAGGAAAAGCAAGAGAATGGCCTGTCTGTATGAAATGAGATGTTTTTGTCTGCTTTGGCAATTATTTAAAGTTATTACATTAGGGGAACTCAGATATAGCTGAACACTCCTGGACACTTGAGCACATTGAAAATTGAGCACTTGTGCCAAGCACTCGTTCGAAAAATGTTCGTGCCCAACTGAGCAGATCTCAGGCCAACTTAGTTAATGTACGCGAACATTTTTTGAATGAGTGGTATTGCGCATGCTTGGCACAAGGGCTCAATTTTCAATGTGCTCAAATGTCAAGGAGTGCTCAGCTATCTGAGTTCCCCTAATGTTTTTAAAAACAGGTAAATGGTAGCTACGCTGCAGCACAAAGGTGCACATCTGTGAAGATTTTGGACCAATAAGCTTCTGCATTTCATTTAGGGCGCTTCATTGCAGTGCATTACTGTGCTGCAACGTAGCTGCCATCCTCTTCAATTTAGAATTATTTTAAAATTAGATTACATCATAGTACATGTAAACACTCATTTTTTATTTTTTTTATTTAGGTGGGTCGGAATATGTTTGGAGATTTCACAAACCCGAAGTTTTATCCGATTTCATAGTGACTTCAGATAAGGATCATAATGATGGCTTCAGTGAGTGTACGTTGAAGATAAATCGAAATAATAAAGCAACTTTCTCTGGCACCTTGAGCACCCAGTTACCAAGAGATGGAAAAGCAGTACGAACAGGCTATTGTTCGATGACTTCTAAAAGACCAAGGGTATTTTATATTCTGTTTAATGTTAACAATTAATATACAGCAAAACCTGTAACTACCTGGATGTAGCGATCCGCATCAATTTTATAAAAAACTTACCTTGAAAGAGCTCACAACCTGTGAAACGCCAATTATGTACTGGTTTACAGGGACAGAATCACGATTTTACCTGTGAATAGCACACTCCAAAGCAAACAATGAAATTTACTTCACTGGGAAATCCCAGCAAAAAAAAAAAAAAAAATAGCATAAGCGCCTTAAGTGAATGCTTGTCTACCATTTAAAAAAGTGATTTCGAAACCTGTTGTCCGATAAAAGCGTGCTGGACAAAAAATGTAGACTTCGACGCGTTACTACAAATGCGTGTAACAAAAAAACTTATGAAAATTATGAAATTGTACATCCTAAGCTTGTCGGCGCGCTTTTATCCTGAGCTCTACTGACAGTATGCCTTTCCATACGTGTTCATGTACATTTGTTTGCTTCGTTCATGTATTTTTTGGTTTTATTTGTGTTCAAATTTTATTAGGATAATAATCTTTGATTCTTTAAATATAAATTTATACACATATCCATGTACTTCCTTGAGCTTGCAGAGCTGCAAACGAATCTACACAACCTAACCATTTTTTTTTTTCAAGAAATCCTTCTATCGACCGTCATATTTTGAATGGTATCAATACACTCATTTATTATTGCGTGTGCGCGGTGACGGTAGATCATATTTCATTAATTTATCTTGCGAAGGAGATTTTGATCTCACATGGCACGACATCTACAACTATATTTTGTACACGAGAGGTGGACCATACTGGCAATTTGTAAAGGTAATGATTTTATATCCTAAATAACTCTCTGAGTGGTGTTGTTTCAAATGTTGTTCACAAGTTGGCATCAAATGGTTGCTTTCAGATACCATTTTCGAAGTTTTATATGACGAGTAGAGGACGAATCCAAGACAAACAATCGGAAATACCATTACACAAAATTACACAGTTTGGCATCGCTTTAATTGATAAAGTTTCTGGTCCCTTTAATTTGGAAATTGATTATGTGGGGCTACAGTGGGATCCTCAACATAAAGAAAAATTTGCATATGAAATGTATGATGTTCCAAATTACACTTCTGGTGTATAGGGTAGAGAAATAAAAAAGAAGAAATCTCATAGGTAGGCCTGCGTCATTTTTATTTCCTGTTCATATTATTTAGCATAATGTTGTTTTGTACATGCTTTTGAAATGTTTCAGGGTAGCTGTACAGATTTGCACTCATATGCATTGAGAACTGAGACATTAAAGGCAATCATCCATTGACACTTATCATACAGTAAGAACTAAACTAACCAATTATAATCGAACAATCGACAATTTAAAAAGGAAATGTGTGGACTTGTAGTTTCCTTTTCCTAAACGTTTGTTTATTACAATTTATTTATATTCAATAGTTATGATTGAAACCTTATTGTCATGAAATTTGAGTTTCCTTCTTCTCGGTTAAAACCAAGTTGAGTGTAGAATTTAAGCATTTGGTCCCGGCAATCCAAGCTAAGTTTATAACAGCCGATGTGTTTGGCAAGTTGCTTCAGTATAATCACAATTCTGTAATTCAACATGCTTACATAAAGGGCGCGTTTTATGAAGTTAGATTAAGTCAAAATAAAAGATTAATTAAACTTACAATTTTCCTAATTGTTTTCCACGATGAGAATTGCTAATAACTACATCTTCAATGCGTGCCCTCTGAAAGCAGAAACGTTTTTTAATGAACATTTAATTTAATGATGTTTGTAAGGGCGAAAATAGCTGAATTTTTAAACTAATTTATGAGAAAATTATTCCTAAATCATTTCAGATTTATTTTTGACACAAACTAGAATATTTTATAAAATGCAACAAATTAAACCAAAAATAATTTAGCTTTTTTTAAAAAAATTAATTCCAGTTTAACAATTTCATATATAGAAAGTTCGTTGCATTGTTTTGTATTTGTATCTTCCCAGTGTTATAAAATTGTAGGATTATCTATACGAGCACTCTCAGCAACCAAATCAGTTTTCAAATTTCGGGATAGTAAATTGATTTCCGAAGAAATCACAAGTTAAGAGGGTTGCATACCAGAATATTCATTTTTTTCTAAATTATTTTCTAAATTAATTTTGGAAACTGATAGGAACAAATGAAATGTGCAAGGACCTAGCATAAATATTTGATTATTTGTTTAATTTTTTGTTTATGCATATGTATATTCCATTTCGTAGAAATATGTCCATAGAGTTTACATTTGTGGAGGGTCTGGCAAACTTTACGGACATATTTACATGAAATGGAATATACATACACATAAACAAAAAATTTAAACAAATAATAAACTATTTATGCTAAGTACTTGTACATTTCATTTGTTCCTATCAGTTTCCAAAATTAAATAAAAAAATAATTTAGAAAACAAGGCTTATTATGGTATGCAACCCTCTTAAATGAAAAAGAAATTGCACATCTTTTACCCGCAAAATCGTCTCACTAAAAGTTTTGTCTTTAAAACCAGGAAAATCATAAAATTTGGATCCCTTGTTTTGCTTCTGGAGAAAAAAAAACATTATTTTACCAGAGCACAAGAATGGATAATCTTTTGCTCAACAAGAAGCGTCGCCACCCCAACGACCTCATTAATTTTCGTATCCTCGATTACTGTGACAAAATATGTATTTTTGCAAGCTTTCATCGTTTGAAATGCATCTGTAAAAGATAGATAACAGAAATTTTGTAAGAGGTAGCATTTGGGCTAAATTGCAGTCACTTTTCAACTTCTGCTTTCATGACATCAAAGGAAACTCGTCAGGCAGGGGGAACTGAACTGCATGTTTTGCTATGGGGAAATTTTAAAACATACTTTTAAAAAAACTACTTGTTATAATACA
>JAQGCC010005950.1:0-10816 GCA_034698905.1 Xestoiulus laeticollis
TTTGGTTGACCTCGGGTTTTTCTCGAAAATAAAAACCCCAAAGAACAATAGAAAAAAATTCTCCCGGTATTTATAAACATATATAGTCAATACACAAATAGTAATTATTTGCAGAGGGTGAATTAATGGCGACACAAATTCAGCCAGTCTTAGCTTCGGGACATTTTCATAGGAAAAATGTAGGCTTAACACTTTAGCTTCAATTTAATTCAACTGCATGCCATTTGATAGATTATGATTTATTCATTTTATTCATACGAACGTCCTATTTTTAATCCAATTTCATCGAACTTATGATAAATGTGGCGTCAGCACCTCGTTCGAGCACGTGATGGAGGCCAGCCAATCAGATTCCATCTCGGCACGTGCAGCTTCTAAATTTCAGCCACGACAAAATAAAAGGATAGATTTATCGGAAACAAATTAAATTAAGCCATTTGTCCAATTTTTATCTTGGAGACAAAAACAAGATGGAATTCGTGACCTGGTGTCACGTGCAGCTTCTCAATTTCAGCCACGACAAAATAATAGGATAGATTCATCCGAAACAAAAATTAAGCCATTTGTTCAATTTTTATTTCGTCTAAATCTCATAGAGACAAAAACAAGATGGAATTCGTGACCTGGTGTCAAATCTGTACAAATTAATCGTTTTATTTTTACTTCATCAATGTTTAAATTGAGTCAATTAGAAATTTGGAGAGTCTATTCGTCGGGGTCAAATTAATTCAGGTTGATTTTCATCCTTCATGAGCCCGGATTAATTGAACATTACATCGGATGATTAAAAAACGTTAACGGTCATTAATTTCATCTTCAAACTGGAACATTTTTAATTGCAAATAAATGAGATTAGCCAAGTGAATCCGAAAACACAACTTCTTAATTACGTTAAATTTTCATGAAACCTAATTTTAGGATCTAATTTCAGCAATTTCCCCCATTAAACTTTAACGGCACATTAAGTTTTATGAATGAATTTTCAGATGCTTTTAGGATAAGTTGAAAGTCGCTGAAATTAGTTTTATACAGTAAAATGGAGTATGAAGGGTCAAAGGGCACACAAAAAGCCACATTTAATGTATATCACTTGTACATATAATCATCTGAATACTTATATTCTATTATTTACTCGTGTAATGCCCCCCCTCCCCCTTTTTTTGTAAACAAATTCACCCTTCGTAACAGAGTTGTCTTAGATGAAATATAAATAAGACAGATTTCAAGTGGATAAAATGCGTGACCTCGCTCAATTTAAAGAGAATAAATTACAGATTATTGCAAAAAAGGTATAAAAATGTGAAGGAGGTGATTTCTAAATCAACTTGGTCACGACTTCTATCTTGTCTTAAATGAAATAAAATCGGACAAATTCTTGATAAGATAGATTTCAAGTGGATGAAATGAGTAACCTCGCTCAATTTCAAGAAAATAGAACAGATTTGTTTCAAAATAGATATAAAATGTGAATGAGGTGCTTTCTAAATCACCCTGGTCACGAATTCTGTCTTGTCTTAGATGAAATAAAAATCAGACAAATTCTTGATAAGATAGATAGATTCCAAGTGGATAAAATTCGTGACCTCGCCAAAATGAAATAGGATTAAGGGCAGGGTTTTTGCAAGCCATAAATTTCTCCGATTTTTATTTCGTCTAAGACGAAATAGAATTAAAAATGGGCGTGACCGTTTCCTGCCTAGTCTACATGTTTTGAATAAAATTGAATTGATGTTAAGATTTCTAGCCAAATATATTTAAGATGTATGCTATAAAATGGTGTCTGTAGCCACGCCTGACTTCAACAGTGTTACATTTTAAGGCGCTAATAAGTCAAGAGATTAAAATCTCGAATGTCCAGCACGTATTTGAAAGTGGTCAAGACACGTAACAATTTTTAAATAACAAATGATAAAATGGACATTTCGTATGTATCAGGAATGCTTAATGGTTCAATTTGATTAAACAGCTAGGAGAGGTTAGGCCATCCCTTAGTTGCCCCTCAAGCCCGAGTTTGGACCAATGACCATGTCTGATTTTGTAATTAACCTCGTTCTCACTCTCTTTATGTCTACTTCCGCATTTCTATGTCTATCTAATTATATACACGTGGTTAATCCGTTTAAAATAGTCACTGCACAACTATACAAAAATTATACCTGGCTGAAAAATTATCATATACACATGTACAATTTCATATAAGGATATTTCAGAAATTGGACACTTGTGGACATGTAGGTACAATTTTATATATGGACATGTAAGAAATAGGACACGTGCATGATTGTACATGTATATCGGAAATAAGACACGTGTGGACATATAGGCAAAATTTCATAAATGGATATAACAGAAATTGGACACTTGTGGACATTACTATACAGTATAGTAAGTACGATTTTATACATGTGCATGTACATGTATAGACATATTGGAAATAGGACACGTGTGGACATATAGGCAAAATTACATAAATGGACATCAGAAATAGGACAAGTATGGACATGTAGGTACAATTTTATATATGGACATATAAGAAATAGGACACGTGCATAATTGAACATGTATATCGGAAATAAGACACGTGTGGACATATAGGCAAAATTACATAAATGGATTTAACAGAAATTGGACACTTGTGGACATTACTATACAGTATAGTAAGTACAATTTTATACATGTGCATGTACATGTATAGACATATTGGAAATAGGACACGTGTGGACATATAGGCAAAATTACATAAATGGACATCAGAAATAGGACAAGTATGGACATGTAGGTACAATTTAATATACAGTATTGTATATACTATAGACATATCGGAAATAGGACACATGTGGGCATATACTATAGGTAAAATTTCATATAAGAAATAGGACAAGTGGATATGTAGGTCTAATTTCATTTATGGACATATTAGAAATTTAGGCATTTTATATACTCCACATTCCAACAGCTACAAACCTTGTAAATTTCGACCGCTGACTTTCGGTACACTGTATAATTCTGTATGATTATATTCGTCCATATATGACAGGTACATCAGAATTTCCCTATTATCTCCAAACATGCTCTATTTGTGTAAAGTTCATGTTTACAAAATTACAAACAGTCTAGCCTCTGTACTTTTATCCCTAAACTCTATAGGGCCCCTGGGAGCCCTTCAGCGCCCTTACTAGTGGTGCACAAAAACACTTTCGCAGTCCCCAGATGGCGCCACAAGACACCCACCAGTCATGCTATTGGTGGAGAAATGTAGTGCCATCTGGAATCTAGCTTCAGCGCCATCTGTGTTTATAAAGGGCCGAATTCAACAGATGGCGCTGTAATTGAAAACTAGATTGGCATAATATTTGGCTATAGGGTGGAAAAATAATAGGCTCATTCCGCTGATATTTTGGTCTGGACCAGCCACTCTGTTCGCTATACCGAGAGCCAGTATACATGAGATATATAGGGATTTTAGTCGGGACAGGGTCACTCTATTCGCTATTTAGAGCGGTTCGTTATACCAAGAGGTGGATGCATAAGAGGTATATAATATGTATTTTAGTTGGGACCATGCAGACATTCTATTCGTTATATAGAGCTGTTCGTTATATCGAGAGCCGAGTGTATATGTTGAAAATATTTAATTTTTAGATATGTCCATATCCATGTAGACTGCATGGGTTTTGAACATTGTTGAAATATGCTTTTCAGTCTGGACCAGACACTCTGTTCGTTATATCGAGTGGTTCGTTATACCTAGAGGCCATTATACATAAGATATAGGGATTTTAGTCGGGACCAACCACTCTGTTCGCTATTTAGAGCGGTTCGTTATACAGAACGTTTGTTATACCAAGAGGCTGATACACGAGAGGTATATAATATATTGAGAGGCCAGTTTACATAAGATATAGGCATTTTAGTCGGGACCAGACATTTTTTTTTGTTCGTTATATCGAGAGCTGACTGTATATGTTGAAAATATTTAAATGTCAAATATGTTAATATCCATGTAGACCGGGTTTTGGACATTGTTGAAATTGAGTTTAAAATTAACCAATATCAGTCGCCTAAATATATTTAGGCGAACACCATATACGAAATGCGAGCACGGTCACATATAAGAAATGCAAACACGACCTTAATAAAAGTTACTCAATTTCCAAAGAGTGATTTTTGTAAATTTAAACTACATGTAAACAAAATCCAAGGTGAAAATCGTAAAAGTTTAAGACTTCCAAGATGTCCTCCTTGTCCATGTATATTATGCTTTTGAGGGCCATTGATCAGCATCAGTGTCCCATCTTTTATTGCTTTTGAAGGACATTTGGCAAATGTGTGACCAGAATGAAAATCACACTCTTATCCTCTTTTATTTTCGGATGACCCAGACTTTAAAAAAAAAAAAAAAAAAAACAATAAGAAAAGATGAATGTTAAATTTTGAACCACCCACAGGCGACCTCACAATGGAAAAAAATCATGCATTTGTTATGCTAATTTTATCCAACTTTGGATTTTTTTTTTGTATTTTGTTTATGTTTATTTTTAGTAAGTCAACTAACAAACAAAAACATTATGGAAACACCCCCGCTGAGAAACTTATACTTTATATCCAAAGGATGTTTTTGGGATGGATTTTATAAGGAAGTTTGAAATACTGTGAGGTCCTTTTCAGATGTTCATAAATTACCTAATTATGATTTTGGATTTTAGCTCTAGCATCAAACAAAATTATATTAAACAATTACAATGCGTGATTTTAAATTATTTTATATGAATTTGTTGCGATGGACGTGGTCACGAAATAAAATTCAGCCTGGTTGAAATTCGTGACCTCACCAGGAATTACAATTTTCATAAATGGTATCAAGTAAAAAATGTGGTCAAGGAATGGATTTCAACCTAGCTGAAATTCAAATTTGTGATTATTAAAAATGAAATTTTAATAATATGGTTAAGGAATGGATTTCCAACTAGCTTAAATCGGTTTTCAGCCAGGATGAAATTAATCAAAAAGGCCATTTTAATAGTTATGTACGCAAAATTAATTTCATCCTAGCTGAAATTCAAATTTGTGATTTTTAAAAAATGCAATATTAATAGCTATAGGGTTAAGAAATGGATTTCAACCTAGCAGAAATCGGTTTTCAGCCAGGACGAAATCTATCAAAAAGGCCATTTTAATAGTTATGTACACAAAATGGATTTCATCCTAGCTGAAATCGTTTTTCAACTAGGTTGAAATTCATAACCTCACCAGGACTTAAAATTCCCATTAATGGTATATCAAAGTAAAAATATGGTCACGGAATGGATTTCAACCTTGCTGAATCGGTTTTCATCCAGGACGAATGCTATCAAAAAGACCATTTTTAATATTTAAGTGCACAAAATGGATTTCAACCTAGCTGAAATCGGTTTTCGGCCAAGATGAAATCTATCCAAAAGGCCATTTTAATAGTCACAAAATGAATTTCATCCTAGCTGAAATCGGTTTTCAACTAGGTTGAAATTCATAACCTCAGCAGGACTTATAATTTTCAATAATATTTGCAGGTCACGTAATGGATTTCAACCTAGCTGAAATCCAAATTTGTGATTATTAAAAATGCAATTTTAATAATATGGTCAAGGAATAGATTTCGTCCTAGCTGAAATCGGTTTTCAGCCAGAATAAAAACTATAAAAAGTCCCATTTTACTATATTTATGGTCACTGAATGGATTTCAGCCTGGTTGAAATCTATCAATTATTTTATACAAATAAGCAATATTGTATTTATTGATAACTAGTATAACCCCCACCCCATTTTAATTGAACCCTTTCGAACTGATTTTAGGTACATTACAGTACTGAATTGAATTTTAGATAAATACATGTAGTATAATTGAAAAATTCGTCAAACTTTGTGGTTTGCTAGTGACCACATGTAATCTCCGAATTGATTTTCATCGATTTTCAGGTAAATACCCCCTCTTCTGTCCCCCCTCTTTTCCTGAAAAAAAAATCCTCCAAAAAAACCAGAATTTCCCCTGTATGTCCTATTACTCCATGTTTGGTCCTTCTTTTATTGCCTTCCCATCTTTTGTTAAACCATAAGCTAGTGACTCCCTTTTTGACACCATTTCTTTGAATTTTGGCCAAACAAATTGCAGTTGATCCGATCGATGGTCAGCATGGGGTCCGAAAACAGGCTGACCACGAAACCCACCCTGGTTTCGAACCCCCTCGGTTTTATTGCTTTTATTCTCAGGGGGAATCTTTACTTCTTAGACTCAAAAACCCTTTGAAAAAATTCCATTATAAAAATGCTTGAGGAAAAACCTAAAAACCTGCAGGTTTTGAACCCTGGGTTCTTAGGCCCTTCCTGGGTCTCCACTTTCCTACAAATTCGAAAAACATGCATTTTAACAATTAACAATAGAAAGTAAACAACAATAGTTTCAAGGGAACAAATGTTTGTAAATTTTCACTGCTTTGACCATTGGCTATTTTGACATTCCAATGGGCTTTTAGCCAAAAGTCAGTGGATTTCAACTGGATATGTCATTCTGGTTTAGGACCATTTTCCATGTAAAAAACAAGCAATATGAGTACCTAAATATGAACTTATTTTATTGGACAAGGCAATTGACAGCGCCCCCTTGTGGTAGTAAGTTGCAATTTTTGTAGAGGATAGAAACGCTATTTTAACACAGAACTACATTAGAAATTAACCTTTAAATAATAATATCTAGCGATCTAATCATGATACCAAAATGAAATTTTGGGAGTTTTAAGATAATAGTGCGAAATAATTTTGTGAATTTTTTCAAAATTTTAAAATAGTAACTTTTTGAAATATTGATGAAGAAACCATCTTCATTGCTTGATACTGCAACCTCCTCTCCCCTTCAAGTTTTTTTTAATTATTTGCCACTACGTGGCGCTACTTACTCGTGCATATGCTGTAATGTAATGCGGACAAACTAGAGGGATTTTTTTTTGCATAACTCTACCAACTTACAGAAAATCCCTAGTCAAAATGGAAATATACTGAGTAAAGTATACTAAGTGCACTTTTTTAAACAACTTAAGCAGCGTATCCACCAAGCTCCTCATGATACTGCATCAATGTTGCGAAAACAAATTTGCCAAAAAGTTTGCTCACCAAAAGTGTTTCCACAAACTTATGACGCGTTTTTGAGGCTTCAAAAATGATACTCGGATTCATTTCAACGATAGCTCCAGAGGCGGTCTGGATCAAAGGAAAAGAAAAATGATATCGGCTAGGCTCAGCCATCGGCTCAATTTCGACCTGAGCTGACAGCGTGCAGACGAACTTTATGAGACAGCAATCACGCACGTGTTGAAATCTAATTTCACGTCGTCTGCAAATGGCGCCAAAAATTTTCAAACAATGGTGAACCTTCCTTGGCAAGAGCGCCATAAACCCGACTCATTTTTGAGGATTTTGGTGGAGACACTCACTACTTCAGTATCACTTTTCCTCACTTCATGTTTCAGGTTTGTGTTTTGGGGAAAATTTGTTTTTTGCAACATTGATGCAGTATCATGAGGAGCTTGGTGGATACGCGACTTTAGTATACTTTATAGTATACTTTTGCATATACTTAATTACACTTTCATATACTTCTAAGTACACTTTACAGTAATGTATACTAGGAAAAGTATACTATCGATTTTCAATTAATATACTAAGTACACTTAAGATTTTGATAAGGAATGCAATGGGGGGGGAGCGAAATTACAAATAAGGATTTGATAATAAAAAGTTTTACCTTACAGAAAAATTGACCGGCGATGGCTACTAATTGACGAATTTTGTAAATTTTCTAAGGCTATTTTTTTTAAAAAATGGCAAATACGTCTTCGGGCCTGCGTTGCAGTTAATAGAGAGATTAAGCTGTATTGCGTTCAACGCGAACATAAACGACAGTTTCAAATTGCACATTGGTCTGGCTGTCAAATAGTTTACCTTCACGTGTACGCAAATTCCGCTTTCATGTGAATGTAAATATGGGAAAAATACATTGAAAATGACAGTGCTGTCAGATTACATGTCCTGCATTTACGTTGATTGCAAGACAGCTTAAACTCGCTAATTGGTGGTAATTTTGAACATAATTTGAAATAAGTTTTCTTTGTTTGAATGTTAAGTACAAATCACTTGATTTTGTTGAAAAATAAAAATGTTATTACTCGCATTTTTGTACTTACATTGTACAGTAATTGAAATTGTAAATCAATTCCTTATTTAATTAATTTCTTATGATAGCTGCATCGTACAACTTTAAGGAAATAGGTTTATTCGTTGTTTTTATCTTCAAAAAGTAATTTATTTTCGTGATTGTTTAAATAAAGCTGTTTTTTAATGGCATGAAATTATAATTTTGACTATTTGGTGGATTTAAGTCAGAATGAGATATTTTAATTGCATTAATCGTTTATATACAAAATAAGAGTAATCATTAAGGTTGTCTTTAAGTTAACGGGACTAATGGTTATTTTGCTCATATTATTATGCTGATTAAGTTAATCGAGATTAAGACAGCTCGTTCGTTATCACCTAATATCCATAGGCTATCATAATTTATTTGAAATTGTTCAGGAAAATAATTTCTTTTCATTTTATTATGTAATCATAAAATTGTAAATCGAGCGAAAAATTGGTTATTAATTACTCGGAATTGTGTAAATTTCAATCATGTTAATCCAGATTGAGTTATAAGAACCAAAATAGACGAATTTATTGACAAAATTGTGCATAGATCATTTACAAAACTTATATAAATGTCAAACTGTAATAGATATTAAAACAGGTTTTCTATTAAATTGCATAATTTTTACAAAGTTAACAATTTGATAAATAAAACCACTTTGATATACCAATAAAATTTTTTCACATCCTGTCTTTTGTGTAAAAAAAACCTCATTATTTTGTATAAAAGTTGAAATATAAATAAATCATACTATATTTACATGGATTACATCGTTTAATTTATTTATTAAAAATTCAACAATCTCATAAATAACTCTAGTTTTAAATTGGGTAGCCTATTGTGTGAAAATGTTCAAGTTATTGGATTAAAATATGCTCACATTTGAAAAAGCTGAAAAAAATTGAGTGTTAATCACAAGGGGGCGCTGAACTCCATTCAATACTATGGCGCTCCATGGGTAATTTCCCTCTTATCCCCCCACCCTTGGTTTAGGGTGGGGTTAGAGGGTTATAAGGGAAGGTGGGAGTGTGGTGAAGGTAGCTAAGACCATGATAAAAAAGGGCGGGGGTGGTGAAAAGGTGGGGGTTGGCAGCCATTTTGTGGTACAGGTAACTGCAAGTTTTAAATAAAGATGGGGTAATTACAACACCTGTGAACATGGCTTTGATGCGATGGTGTAAGGTGGGTGGGGGGATATATAGAAACAGGTGGATGCCCCTCGCAGCGCCCCCTGGGGCCTGTTGAAGGACAAAGAAGTAACAGCACGTGCGCTTCTAAGAAACCTATCTTAAAAATCTCGAGGTTTAAAGGATTAAAGGGGGAAACAAAGACTTAATATTATACCGAAAAACAGAAACCAGGGATCAGACTTGAGTCAGGGTCAGTATTATGTATAGCAAAAGTGAACATAGGGAAGATATTAAGGGTGGAACTGAACTGTATGTTTTGCTATGTATTTTAGTTTTTAATTTTTTAAAAATTCCCCTAAATGGGAAAATGATGAAATTTTGATCATGCAGTAGCTACAAAAATACTGCATTTTAATCAATTTTTATTTTTGTATTATAACAAGTAGTTTTTAAAAGTAGGTTTTAAAATTTCCCCATAGCAAAACATGCAGTTCAGATCCCACTTAAGTCTTACTCTTAAGATAATACACTTTTTAATAGTGTCTTAGACCCACTTAACTACTAGCCTCCTCAATTAAAAAGAAAATGGCCAAATAATAATTAATAAAAAAATGTCTACTGTATTTTTTATGAAAATTATTGCAAATTTCAAATCTGCAAATAGAAGTACTTGAGTAAAACTAAAAATTTCATTCATTCCTGGTTAAATCAATAAATATTTCTTATTAAACTGAATAAAAAATTACTTGATAAACAAATTTTTGTCTAGCAACAAATTAAGATACATGAAACAAATTGATGTGATAGGATTATTGACTATTTCGCGTTTATAATAAGTGTAATTCCAAGAAATCGAAATTTTAGAAAGAAACATTCATATCTATTTAATTTCATCACTATATAAAATCAATGAGTTATTTTTCTATAAAATTAAGACAATATAAGTTTACAAAGCACAAATATAAAGAAAAAGAATTTAGCCACAGGATTAATGATTACATGTAGCATGGTGTACATCTTAAGATCAATCTTAAACTCAAGATTTACGACTTTAGGCGTCTGTCTGTCTGTCTCTAGGTAAAAATATAATAGGACTAGTGTTCAAATTTACTTCAAAAATTTGGCATGAGTTAAAGTTAAACTCATAAAACATCCTCCATATTTGGTAATGCAATCAAACAGATTTTGGCAATTATTTTGGCTTTGGTTCCAAGGGTCGTCCATAAATGTCAAAAAGTTCCCACAGATATAAATTTTTTTTAATTACCCCGCAATGAATTTTTACATTTTTCCCTGACTATTCCAGGTCAGTGCAATTTCCCTAGTTTTCCACGTCTGTACAATTTCTCTGGTTTTCCAGGTCTGTACAATTTCCGTAGTTTTCCAGGTCTGTACAATTTCCTTGGTTTTCCAGGTCTGTACAATTTCCCTGGTTTTCCAGGTCTGTTCAATTTCCTTGGTTTTCCAGGTC
>JAQGCC010005951.1:0-10815 GCA_034698905.1 Xestoiulus laeticollis
CAGATATGCCCGCCAATAATACGAAAAAAGGGCGTGGCTAGCAGTACAAAATTTTACGCCTGCCTGAGTACCCTAATAGTATAAAACCTGTATAGAACTATTTTAGTGTAATTAAACGTTTAATTAGGCCTACGTCAATTAATAATGTCAGGAGCTTTTTGAGCGTAGCACAAGTGATTTACGTCCAGTAGGATGGGACTTTTTAACCAACCTTTGCATTGCACAAGCATAAGTTAGGGAAAAATTTAGAGAAATGAATAAAACAGGCAATTTTTTTTATGCATGATTAAACTTGCATAAGTTCCATAACCCTGGGTTATTTTATCAAGGTTAAACAGCTAACCTGGAGTTCAACCTGAAGTTATATTTTAATCCGAAGTTAGTAAACCTTAAATTTTCACCTTATGCCTAGTACACACCGAGCATACACAAAACAAAAGGAGTTTCTACAAACCAATTTGTCGAAAGTGGTTTGTCCAAACTGATTTGTCCAACACAGTTGTCCACATAAAAAAAGCATTTTGAACTGTTTACTGGTCATGGCGCTCCTATAGCAATATTGCATTCGTCAAGTATAATTCGAACATGTTTCGATTTTTTAAGAATTTAAAATTATTACATTAAAAAAAACGAACGTGTTCCAGTTTTGGAGCACCTTGATTGGCCAACACCACATCAAACGTTTTTTCCTTTGATCGGGATCTCCACACCAAAATGTTTGCTGAAAATGCATTTTTTGGGGAAAAAATTTGCTGCAACTTGTTTGCTTAAAACTGGTGTCTAATTTTTAAAATAGGTTTTTAAAAACCCCAAACAAGTTTCATGTTTGCTCCAGTGTGCACTAGGCTTTATAGTTTTTTTCAACCGGTCATTATAAGCAGAAATCCTGCTTGAGGCTAGCCGGAGCCACTCATTGAGGACCAGGGCTTAATCAAATCGACTCAGGTTCATGGCTCTGTGCAGGGATTCCCAAGTTCATATTCATGTGGTTACGATTTCCCAATATAATCATATAATTCAAAAAATCTTCCATAAAGTCATACACTTTGGATGTACTTGTATATATCAGTAGGCCTACTTAATTGTTCCTTTAATATTCCTTTTATATATATATGTATAATGTATATATGAAAACCATTCTAAAACGTGAATGTAAAATTGTATGATTCAAGACGATTGTAATTTCATTTGTAAACTTAACAACTTTTCTAATGAAAATTAGATTTTCTTTGGGGATAATTTTATTAATCATTGTATTATTTTGATTTTGATATACTGGGTGTTTTCTCTCGCATTGTACAAATGAAAAGGATGTGAAGAGGCCGGGTCATAAAGGGAGTCATTTGAGAGAAAGAACCTATTTAGTGCAGACATATAACGGAGATCATTTAATATTGTCAAATGCTACAAACCTGCACTCAACATGCACAAAAATTATACACAGAACTGAAAGAAATTCCTTACACATAGGACACAAATCCCACTTTACAAAAGGTGGTCAAATTGGCCATCGTTTTGCTCAATGCATTTATTACTGTGGTTCACCCAGGATCTTCACATGTTCACAAACATTTCAGGCTTTGCCTTATGTGCTCACCAGTCACGACAATGCGAGCAATGAGGTCCTAGCATTTGCAAAGGATTTGTTCCATTGTACTCCATAAGAAAAAATCAGGTGACATCAGGTCCGGAAATCTTGCTGGCCATGCAACAGGACCACCGCGGCCCATCCGTCTGACAGGAAAACTTTCATTTATAGGTATGTTCGGACATCGACACCTCAATGGGCCGGGCATGCGTTACGTTGAAGCCAAGACAGTCTGTACAAGACTAACGGAAGGTCTTCAGGCATTTCCTCTGCAATTTGTAAATCGCCATTTTCTCCGTTATATTTGATGTCTGCACCGTTAACCCTCGACACCCTCTACATTTGTACAATATGCGAGAAAAAACATCTTGTATGTATAGGATTCATGACCTTACGTGGATGCAACATTAATAAGAATTTAAGTACATGTAGCTTAATATAAACATGTAGACCTATAGCCTACATTTTTGAAGAAATAAGCTTAGATATATATTTGCTGAAGTCTATACTGTATTCATAACTAAGGGATTACATACATTTGCTGAAACACGCTAGACATCAAACCAGGAAATTTATTCTCCAAATAAAATCATTTGCCTTTGAATCACGAGAAGTTAAACTGTCAAATAACACGAATTTTGATTATTGCGTCATGGATTTGAACGAAAATTAAAAAATAAATAAATAAATAAAGATGAAAAATAAACTCCTCATATTTCATCAGGATTGTTGTTAATCTAAAGATATTTCTTATTCACAAATAAAAATTGATGAATTAGTTTTCTTATTCCTTAAGAATTGCAGGTTTATCGATGTTAAAAACTGCCCTTTACAATTAACATACATACATGTACGTGTACATGTATATAATAAAGATTTAAAAACGCTTTGCTGTTTTCCTTTTTGCATGGAGGCGGATAGTTTTGTGGTAAATAAATTAACCTCAGAATTGAATTTCTTGCGAAAAATGCATGATGTTGAAAAGCAAATAACTAAAAAGAAGGGAAAATAATTTTACATTCACGGTATCTGATTAGCTTTAGATTATAAATCCACTGAAAAGTAAACTATATATTGAAATTTGTTTGTCATTATGCATGTACATTGAGAGGAGGTAGGTCTATTGACTGGAACTCTGGAATCCCTGCTACTGTTGTTGCGTTGTATTTATTTAAGGGTATTAAGGCTGAACTAACGCCCCTTTTCCTATGAGTAAATTTCTTGACGAGCCCAGCGCATTTTCTAAATAAAATTCTAGGGAAAATAAATTGGTAAAAAATACTGTGTTCATAGAGCTAGTGCACAGAGACCATTTTTTTATGAAAATGGCCCTTAAATTTTAAATTTAATAAATAAAAATCTCACTTGGCTAATTATTTGATGCCACCTGGTGTCAGCTACTGGCTCTTTTCGGAATTTGAATTTAAATTGTTTCGAGATCAGAAAATTAATTATACATGTACCAGTTAAGGTGTGTATTTTAATTTTAAAGCATGAATTATTTATCTAGCGATATAAATAAATACATCTATATATTAACGTCGCCTTAATATTAAGCAACTAATGAATAAATTTTCCAAACGCGACGATAAATTACAGGTAGCTGACACCAGGTGGCATCAAGACCATGCAAAACACCCGCAAAATTAAAAAAAAAAAATCTAGTTTATTAATTTTAAAATATCCAGACATTTTCATAAAAAACATGGTCTCTACATGTGAGCTAAATATATGAAAACAAAATTTTAACAAATTTCAACCCATTCCCCCCGCCTCCTTCGCTTCCCCAGAATTTTAATTAGAAAAGTCGCTGGGCTCGTCAAGAAATTTCCATTTAGGAAAGAGGTGTTTAGTTCAGCCTTAAGGTATATCCAAGGCCATAATACAACTGCTGAACCCTGAATTGTCCGAACTCCGACAACCTGTGTTAATCCCATCGATTTTTGTTTTTATCACTTAGCCGTCCACTGTCCCCACCCTGAGAGCCCCATTAACGGTCACGCCATCTACACGTCCACAACTTATGATTCTGTGGTTCGCTACACGTGTCACGAGGGCTTCGTGCTGCTAGGAGCATCCGAAAGGCGTTGCAAGGCGGACAAACAGTGGAGCGACGATGGCAAACCCTACTGCAAAGGTGTCCCTCCGACTTCAAAAACATCAGGCAATCTTTTGGTTTTTTAACACAAAAATGGGAGGCGAGGGACATCTTCCCCCATTCCCTAATCCTTCTCTCCCCCTTTTTTCCCACACACGATGATGTCCCGCCTCCCACAATGCACTACACGCACCGTAAGCCATGGAGAGATGACCTTGCCAGGAAGACATGGAAACTCCATCGGGAGTAACGCACTGGCGTTGTCAAGTGGAGTCTCAGGGCACATTAGCATCCAAGGTCATTAAAGATTCTGTGGTACTCGAAGATACACAAAATACAGGTCGGCTAATGAATCACTGTCAACGAGCAGATTCGCTTAGCATCCTGCATAGTCACCAATTGCAATAACCACCGGAATCTCCAACACCAGAATGACTGATGTGGAGTGACTTGTCAATGAGTCATCCATATGATCGTACATGCACATGTATATAGCCTACTCCAGATCACAGGTTAATTCACTGATAGCGATTGGATCAATATTGAGGGATGAATCACAATCATCACTAGGCCTATATCCTCGTGCATTTCTACTAACAACAGTAATCCTCAACCAGAAAAGAACATGATGGACGACTACTTCCACCAATCTGATTATTAATATCTGGAACGGCTGACTAAATAAAATGTCATCTTTTTACCATCAGTTGGAGAAGCTAAAAAATATGCTAAACTTTCTTTACACACTTATAATTTCATATATGGATATTATCTCTACAAGTAGCCAAACACATTAAAGCAGGTTTTATTATTTGAATAATGCATATGATGGTAATTAAAGTTTGATAATATCTATATAGGAATACTATTATATATTAATAATATAAACAATTATATATTAATTATACAAACAAAATAACAGATTTTATGTATGCATTAGTTTTAACAAAACATACTTTGAAAATTTTAACCATTTTGTATTATTTTTTCCAATGGTGAGCGAGTATGCATATACATGTAATATATGTTAACCAAGTTTGGGATAATGGTTTCGTTTATCCAAGTCGTATACGATTTGAGCGGATAAGGTAAATTACATCGACTGTACATTAAACACAAGTAATCCTTTGCAAATGATCATGCTATGGAATGCACCAATCACCAGCAATCTCCAACTGGCCATGTTCTGAGGATAACACTTCAAGATTACTGCTGTAACAAAGCAAGGCAACTCAGACAATGTATGAACCTGCGGAAACAACGATACTTTCAGTTGCATATTTAATCATTATCATTATTTTTCATATACGTTTTACATTCTGTAGCAAAACAAAATATAAAGATGCGCGGGAAACTTTTTTTGAGACCCATTGTAGTTTTCCATTACGGCTAAAGTTAACATACAAAGCCCTTATCAGCGTTCTAAAATGACAGCAATTAACAATGGTAAATTGTTGGTTTCATCCACAGAAATCGACTGTGGCACTCCTGGCATTTTGTACAATGGCTGGCTGCAAGGCAACAACAGCACCATCCACGGGTCGGTGGTAACCTTCCGATGCTGCGATGGCATGAAGTTTGAGGGTGTGGCAAAATCAGCCACTTGCTTGGAAAATGGTCAATGGTCAAATCCACTTCCCAAATGCATGGGTAAGCTGCAGACGATACATTTGGCACTGATATTCCGCTTGAGATTGCACTACCTTGATCGGCTATTTTATTTCACGTTATAGCGCCTTGTGTGGCTCCGGAAGTGGAGAACGGCCTCATCCGCAATCACTCAGCAGGAGATAAGATCACCCACGGCGTGGAGATCGTGGTGGAATGCAAGGAAAACTATGAGATGACCTACAACATCACACCCGCCGTGTGCCACAATGGCACATGGACCATCGTGCCCAAATGCACTCCTGGTTTGGCCCATGCAGACTTACTAGTTAAAGCTAACATAGATAGCATTTGAACCCCTTCTTACAAATTACTTTTCTCTCTTTAACGTTAATAGCACGATGCAAGAAGCTGCCACCTCGACCGAAACACGGCATGGTCATTGCTCCCAAGATGGAACATGGCATGAAGGCCAAATTCAAGTGCAAAGATGGCTACATCTTAAAGGGAGACAACATCACCTACTGCGATTATGGTCAATGGAAAGGGGAGACGCCACACTGCATGGAAGGTAAACAGAGATTTTAAATAACGTTAAGTAGAAATTATAAATTATTAACAAAAAAATGGGACTATATACAGTGAAACCTGCGAATAAGCTAGACCCTCACAGTCAGCACGGATCGATTTTATAGAGCAAATTACCTCTATATAGCGTATTCCCTGTGAAACGCGGCTTGAGGAATGGTTTCCTGGGACAGAATTACGATTTTACCTGCGAATAGCGTACGCCAAATGCATGCATCAATGAAATTTCACCCATTGGAAAATCCAAAAATGAGGGGAGTAAATGTCAAGTAAAATGCATTAGCATAGTGAATGCATGTTTATACCATTTACTAAAGAGATCTCGATGCATAGATGTGCACCCATTTAAGTAAAAAATGGCTACATATAGGTGCAGTTGTTTATACGAGCATATATTTGTTTTCTATAAGTATTTTTCGCGTTTTTTATGTTAAAAGCCATTTAAAATTGCAACATATATGTATATTTGTGCATATCCGATTATTTATGGTCATCACTTTAGCTGAACCTTCATATAGCACATCCTTCCAAGTAGCACACCCCATGGTTCGGTCCCAATGGGGTGTGCTATTCACAGGTTTCACTGTATATCGATTTTAAAAAAGAAATAAAATTAAAAAAAACGCATATCCATGTATATAAATAGTTTGCTAAAGATATTTAGCCAAAATTGCACTCATTTTACATGTTCTTTTGATAAATGTAACAATTTTAAAAATTCATTTGGTATATTCGATGCTTTGCATGCTTTTTCTCGATTTCAATTTTAAAATTCCATATTTTCAATTTGAATTTTGCTTATTTTCCTCTAGTCTATTGTCCATTTCCGGGTCAGATTAATTTTGGCAAAGTGTTATTGGTGGGCAACATGGGTCTGTACGACTACAGGCATTACGTTCGCAAGGTGACCAACAACAAGCAGATCATGTACGAGTGCAACAAGGGCTACACCTTGGTGGACGGGCCCCCTGGAGCCACGTGTATTGGTGGACGGTGGAGCCCCAAACAGCTGCCTCGGTGCATTCTGGGACAGCACCCTCGTCTGCGTTGGTACCGTCGACGCAAGAGAGATCTTGCAGCCGCTTCTTCGTCTGCCCAACCCGCATCAGTGGCGGTGCAACCCAAAAGGCGCAAGAAGTCGCCATCAAAAGCCCAACGCCAACCCAGTGGGTAGCGCTTTTACTCCACCTCTGTAGCCTCCTCCTCCCATTCGTTCAAGGGGAACGTCATTCATTTTCGTGTCGCTGATTGTCGTTCATTGCCAGTGACCATATGGGCCAATTTCCCACTAAAGTCTCAGAAACTGGAAAATCTTCTTTGAATTCATATTAAGTTTATATGCAACGAAGCATTGCAAAAGTCATCAACGTTGGTATGCAGCATATAAAGTGTAGTTATTAATATAACGCAGCATGTGCAACATGTTTTTATATGAACTATTCTGCTAATATATATACTGCTATGGCCCAACTATATCTAAATCTATAAAAATGAATGTTTGTCTGTCTGTCTGTCCTTTATGCATTCCTAAACCGTTCATCCGATTGCTATGAAACTAGAGGGAAGAGTTCTATTCACCCCCGGGAAGGTTTACCACCGGTCTGCCCGCTCCCTGGGGGGTGGGGAGTGGGGATTTCCATACTTAATCGCTATGCCTATCAAAATACACACAGCGCTCAGGGAGCACGCTTACACGCTTACCATGTGCACAAATTGAAGGCATGTGCAATTTATGCACATGCTAACGATATTTTGAAAAATTGGAATGTCCAAGTTAATGATTTACGGAATCTTTCTTTGTGCATAAAACCGTAGTTTTGCTTATTCGTTTTGATCAAAATTGTATTTCAATCTGCAACCTTTCAACCCGTGCAACGCCGGGTAAACCAGCTAGTATGGATATAAATAACTATTACATATGGACATTATGAGCTTATTCGAATTAATGTTTCAGTTTTGTGTTTTGGTAACTCTTCTCAAACTTACGAGCGTATAACAAATTATTCATCCATGAAGGGTCGTAGAAATCTATTCCAAGACTTTACCATATTAAATACAGACGCAACATAGCTCTTAAGCCTGGCTCACACTGCAGCGTTTGTTGCCGTTTCGTTGCGTTTAATGGTGCTGCGTATGCGTTCACGCATGAAAAACGTGTGCAAACGCATCGAACGCAACGCAACCCAAAAGCTCGAAAATCCGAGCTTTTTCGACGCGTTTTTCAAGATGGCGGCCTTCACCGACGAAAATTTAATTGATCCGATGCGAGAAAGGCCAATATTGTTTGATAAGAAACGGCCTGACTACATGAATAACAACAAAAAACAATCAGCATGGAAGGAAATTGCTTTTGAAGTTAATTCAACAGGTAAATTAACTGTAATTTTATTAATTGTAATTTTATTTTAATTGTAATTTTATGCAATGAAACGCACCAATGTGTAGGCTGCACGCAACACAGTGACGTCACGCTGCATTGCGTTCCGTTCCCCAGCGTTTGTGCAACGCAACGCTGCAGTGTGAACCAGGCTCTACTCCCAATCTTAGCACCATACGTTTTTTTTTTCTTTTTTTTTTCACGTTTGAAGGATACACTGATTGGTGCATCCAACCTAGATATCAAGATTTCTGCACAATGTAAATCTCATCACCTAAAACTTAGAAACACTATACAAAAAATCGAAAATAATTAAATTTAATCTACGTTTTTAGGGCCAAATTCCTTACCAAAATCACTCGACATCTACCTTCAATTGTCGAATCACCCGTTCCCTTTATTTAGAAACATGCTACTTTTGTCACCGGCAATCAGTGAAGCTTACCGAAACTTGTGTGACGCTCCCCTTCCAAAGCGGTCGCGTGGTGGGGTGCATCTATACTCATGCGTGCCAATCGCTCGGTCCTTCCAGCTCCATGCGTTCCACTACCGGACGTCCCCTACATGAGGGTCCAAATGGTAAAATTGGGAAAAGGCAACGAGAGCATGCCACATGGCACCAAGATCCAGGTGACGTGCAGCAGAGGTTACGGCCTCAACGTCGACAGCACCAATGTCACTGCCAAATGCGTTCGTGGCCGATGGAGACCCCGCACGCCGGAATGTGGCACGTGTAAGTTGGGCACGGCGCTGCTTTCAGTTTCATGCGTGTCATTATCTCATTCACCATCAAACGTGCATGGGTGTTTAACAAAAACGTTATCCTTTAAAACTGGCTAAATTGTTTGTTCTCAAACTGGTTCCTCATTATGATAACGGTTACAAAATGATACAAAATTTGGTACTCATCGCATGCGTACCACCACCCTACACTAGTTATGCCTATGATCTCAAAGAGTTATTATATGGGTAATGAATAACAGTATTGTAGATACTGAAGAAATCTACGTGGAAAATATTTCCAATTTATGTATCAAATACTTGTTTGCGCGTATTACTCAGTACGTGTAGCAGTAAATTTCTTTTAAGAACAATCCATTATTTAAGTGTTGAACTAGTAGATCCAGTTGAAGCACGGAGAAAATTACAAACAAACAAATTACATTACAAACATACTTTCCAAAAAAGTATTAATGATCCAACCATTAAAAACATTAACAAGTCAGCATTGACTCAACACCTTTATAAATACTTCCATAAACCAGATTGGAAAATTAGTGGTCCCATAAAAACTAAATTTGACATCTCCAACCTAATAATTCGAAAAATAACAGAATCCTACTTAATATGCACATCAGATATGGCATTAAACAACTGTCTCTCTAATTTGAATATTCTTAAATACCTTGAACCTAAAAACAAAAATATAAAATCATAAATTTTCTAGTTCACATGTTTACTTGTATTTTGCTCAACCAATTGCATCACTATCATTAACATATTTTAATAATTTCATAATATATATTTCGCAAACTTCTGTAATTAACTTATAAATACTTTCACTTTTTCTGTAAAATTTATCAGAACTGATGATGGCAACACCTAGCCGAATGCATTTTCATCTCGTTGTAATTGTAACATAAATATTTCAAAAATAAAGACAGAAAAATAATGACCAAGAACGCGAACGACGTTTTTATTTCAAAATGTTTTATAGTAATTTTATAGTGATTTTATAAATTTTAAATGTTTTTAAAGTTTTTAAAGTTTTAAACCAATTATTCATATACATCGGTTGTACTAGAAGTACTTTTGTTTGTAATTTTCTCCGTGCTTCAACTGGATCTACTAGTTCAACACTTAAACATTATCAATTTACCGGTATTTAAAAATATTTTCAATTTAACTTATTACCCTATAGGCAGAAATAAATGACATATATGATCTATGAGGGGGGAATATCGGGGGGGGGGGGGAACTCGTACCCCTTTTCTGGAGAATGCTCCCACGTTAGTAGCGACTTAGACATAATTGTTAAATTGAACGTGAAGAGAATTTAAACTATCTCTATAGGAGGGCCATTCCATCATCTACTCACATGCAAAATTGTTCCTCAGTGAGTCATAATTTAGAGAGTGATGCATTTCTGTATCATTCCCAGAATGCTTGTATAGCTTCCCTAAACAAATCTGGCTGCCCTCCATTGGAACATTTCCATATTATGAATCTTAGTTATTTGGTGGGTGAGGGTCTGGATAGGAGGGTAATATTCCAACATGGGGCAAACCAGAGTTGTATAGCCAATTTCCTTTACATTTTCCGGATATTAACGAAAAACATCAGAACGATCGGAAACAAGAATTATCCGAATGTAATATGAGTAAATACTTTTCCTGATGTGTTATAGATTAAACACTTAAGGGGGCGATCCCCACTATGATCCACAATGGTTAAGATGGGGCCGAAATTCGAGCTGTTATTTTTCCCTTTTGTTTTTAAAATTTTTTGAAATTTTTTTTAAAAAAAAATTCTTTGAAAAATCTTTTAGGTGTGCAT
>JAQGCC010005952.1:0-10815 GCA_034698905.1 Xestoiulus laeticollis
AATACTGCATTTTTATCAATTTTTATTTTTGTATTATAACAAGTAGTTTTTTTAAAAGTATGTTTTAAAATTTCCCTGATAGCAAAACATGCAGTTCAGAGTCAGTTCAGTTCCCCCTAAATATATATTATTTTACGTGCAACTTTAGAAAATATACTGTTCATGAAATAAGATAAAATATTTTAAAATTTATCTTAATGCACGATTTTTTATCCACCCTGTAGGCCTATGTATACAGGGTGGTCCAAAAGTCAGTGCCACCCCACATTTTTTTCCTAAATCACATAGTTATGAAAATTCTGTTAATGTTGTTAAATAGGAAGTCATATGTGCTCTACCCACTGATGTTATTAAATTTTACCTATCATCTTAATCTTAATTAAGGTAGCTACAAATCTGAAGACTTAGTTAACATCTTTACATCTTCACATCTTAAGAAAAGGTAGATTCCTTACAAAAATAAAAACTTACTACATGTATTTTGAAGTTTTAGTAAACTTCTTTAATAACTTCTTTAATAAACATCTTTAGTAAACTTCTATATTAATCATGCAATCAATTACGATTAAAAATATAACACTGCTGACCATAAGATGACCATAAGATGGCGAGTTATGGAATGATTATGCTGGTATTTTTTTGGATATTAAAAATAAAGTCCTTTTTTGGTGATAAAAAGGACTTTATTTTTTAGTCATTTTTAGTTGGTCATTATTTGGTCAAAAAAGGACGTCATTTTTTGGTGATGAAAATAACGTTATTTTTTAGTCATTTTTAGTTGGTCATGATTTGGTCAAAAAAAGGACGTCATTTTTTGGTCATAAAAATGATGTCATTTTTTGGTCTTTTTTTGGTCATGTTTAGTTGGTCATTTTTTGGTTAAAAAAAATGACGTCATTTTTCGAGTTGGTCGTTTTTTGTCATACAAATGACGTCATTTTAAGGTTATTTTCGACATAAGACACGTTTTTTGACCAAAAAATGACGTCAGTTTCACGTCATTTTTGTTTCCCCTTGCTACTTGGGGTGTATTACATAGCAATTAAAAATAGTTGGATCATGTACATGTATAAAAAAATCAGATACATGTAGTTATAATCCACATTTCTGTATTTCCCTAATGCAAATATATTTTTGGCATCCCCACATCATTAGCTAATCCAACTCCAGTATAGCAATTGGTTCCAGAATTCTGGGTAACGATACATATTTTCCATGTTGCATGTTAAAACGTTCATTGACCGGTCTCTTAATTGACTATTTGCAAATGACTAAGAGCTAGAACAGTCATCATTGGCATTTTAGTAACATGTAATAATGCAACTCTTGTTTTCCGTTAGACTTCCCATCCTCGGCAACATTGGATTTGGCCGGCAGAAAAATCAATAAAACACCATCTGCCGTTGGAATCGCTAGCATCAGCAGAAATGCAGCAGAAATGAGAAAAGGACAGCATGTAATATTCAATCCATCCGCTTTTTCCGTCGGAGAAAAATGGCCGTTGGTTGGCAAATTCTTGTAGCGAACATATTTATGCCCTAGGTATGAATAAAATTCACACGTTAAGCGATTTGAATGTCTGCAAAATCCATTCACTTCGAGGTAAGTGTGTTTTTTGCGACCTCAAAACAACAAAATATGCTTGATTTTTACATGGATTATGCTTTCACAAATCATGCCATACGAGGGCACTCCCATTTCTAATTTTTCACATAGCCATCGGATATTTTTGCACATATTTTCACCATTTTCAAACAGTTTCAAAAAATCCTTATATTGCACTGTCAGAAACTGAGATTCCCTTTCAATATACAGCTTTTTAATATTACAATAAACTGGTCAGGGGCTTATCAAGAGGTATATTATGTTATAGGCCTATATGCAATCTTAAAATGGAGGATGCCGTAAAGCACGATTTGTGTGTGCGGTGTTATCCTTGTGTGCAAATGTCCTTAAAAAGTTGTTATGTTAGGTGAATACATTTAATGAATTGAATAAATATGTCTTTTTTTATATATAGATTGCAGCTCTCGTCATACTTTCGCTCATACAATGGCCAAATACATCCAATCCTGGCCTTAAATGCTTGTCTGAGAATTCTCGGGCCGTACGCAAAGTTATCGAAAAGGTTAGTTTACGGTAAAAGGAGTATAATACAATATAAAACATTTTTTTAAGATGTATTGAGATACAAATTTGGTAAACATCACATGAAAATTACAGTATTTTTGTGCTAGGTACCCTTATGTCAAACTATGTAACTGTCTGAGATGCGATAAATCAACGTTTTTCAACTTACGGTACACGATACCCATGAAAAATTGTCAAAGAACATCATTAGTTTGTGTTGAGGATATGTTACACCTAGTTTTACCCGGTGAAATCACAAATTTCGTATCATGAATGTCTAAAAGCAAGTTTTACTTGCTTTTTCTACTCACGGCAAACGAAACATGAAGCTAAAATTGTCAAGGCACATTAGCTTTTTAAATGATTGGTTTTCTGGGTGAAATAAGCAAAAATCTGAGTCTTAAGTATTTAAAATCAGTATAAATAATTGAAGATTTCTATATAAGTAGCTATAAATGCAACTTTTGACTCTTTTTTCAAAATATTTTAACTTACGGCCTATGAAATATGAATCTAAAATTTTAAAGACTTCATTTGCTTTTAAATAATTGGTTTTCTGTATGAAATAAGGGAAAATCTGGTCATAAACATTTAAAATCAGTATAAATAATTTAAGATTTCTATAAGTAGTATTAAATGCACAACTTTTGACTCGTTTTTTCAAAATATTTTAACTTACGGCCTATGAAATATGAATCTAAATTGTAAGACGGTGTTTTTCTGTGTGAAATAAGGCAAAATCAGGTTTTGTACAATTAAAATCAGTATAAATAATTAAGGATTCATAAAGGCAGTCATAACTATCAACCTTTGACTCTTCTTCAAACAGTTTTAAGTCACGGCATATGAAACACACAGCTAAAATTGTCAAAGCACATATTTGTTTTTCAAAGTATAGATTTTCTTTGAGAAATCAGGTTTTCAACAATTACAATCAGTATTTGTAATGATGCTATAGTAAGTACTGATGATAGTAATGATGATAAGTAAAAACTTTCCGAACTTTAGCGACATACCATTTGAAAGCGCTGCGTTAAATAGACTCAAATAAACACGTACACGAAAACTTTCTTAAAGTTGAAAAAATTAGATTTTAATTCAAGAAATTCAAAATAAACATATGTGAACATTTCATAAGTTTTTTTGATAATTTCTCGGTTTCCGACAATTCGTTGCGAGAAACTTATTCGTTAACACTATGTGCTTACCGCAATCAAGTTAAGCTGATGAGATTGAGTATACCTAATTTTTGTCACTTTCTAACACATTATTTATATTTTGCAGAGATTCATCCCAATTTTGGACCGTTACAAAGCGGCCTTACCTCTCGATTGTCCATTTCACGCAAGCCGAGATATTTATGGGCGAAAAAGAGAGGGACCAGAGCTGGAAGGAGAGCCTCCAAGTTTGGTTTGTTGGATTTGTGGACTGACATTTGGAAGTGAAAAACATTTACAACAACATTACTCTGATGCACATGCTGATTCTTTGGTCTTGGTAAGATAGCCGTAATGTTCATATATCGGTTAGCATATAGTGATCGGATTATCCCGCCACCACCTTACAATATTCATAGAGCTTTTGTAATATGTATTGTAACATATATTTATACAATATGTACATAAAATATTAATCTAGAAGATCAAATTAATACTTCAGTTTCATTGAATTAAATTGTAAAAATAATATCATATACATATTTCAAATAAGCCAAAAATACGGTAATTACCGTAATGAATTATTTATTATATTAACATATTATATAATTTAATTCCAATATTTATAAGTCCAATGCCACATATTACAAATAATTCTTTAAATTAATGTATATAAGTCACTAATTACTATATTTGTGTTATTGGACTTGTAAATATTTCAATTATATATATATGTTATGAGATTATGGTCTTTATGAGATTATTTTACAATGTAATTCAAATACTTCAATGCCACTCGAATAACATTTGATGTTATTTTCGAGATTAATATTGTATTTATATGTATGTTATATGTATTTATTAGTACATATACAGTAGTTAATAAAACATTAATTTCACAGGACCCATAACAGTATTAGATACCGTTGCAACTTTCAAAGGCACGAGTGTGCTCGTATAACCTGTGCCAATAAATTCAGTGGTCCTAATTGATCGAATTGCGTAGTTGATATTATGCGTAATTGTCCGAACATTTCGATTTCATATCATATAAGTTATATTTAAGCAATTTTCATAGACAGATTTTTGAACTTAACCTGGGCCGAATATAGTTAAGTGATTTAATCAAGTAAATGTGTGTATGGACAATAAAGATAATGTTGTTTTACTATTATTTTTAGCAAGAAGGTGCCATTTGCCTCGCTGATTACTGCACCATAATGCGATGTAACGTACTTCTGGCCAACGAGTGGCTCGCATCTTTAAATGCTAGCAAGGGAGTGGGAAAAGAAGGAAAACGCTACAAATGGGAAGTTTTGGATTGGGTAGACGAAGAGGAATCTGTAGGGAAAAATGCTGCCAGGGAAGCACTCAAAGGAAGGGAAGAAGCTAAGCGGGGAAACTGCGATGCTACCGAATTGAAAGAACTTCAAAGAAAGTGCCAGGTTAGAAATTAGCTCATTTTGAATTTTTTTTTTTTTTGGTTTTTTGTTACGTGTTTTTATGAAAACTTACGTTTAATACAATAATAAATAAAGTTAACTGGCAATTGGGATAACCGAGTGACGAGACTCGGTCATGGCCGAACCGTTTCAAATCAACTTGTTTGAGATTTTCAATTTTTAAAGATTAATTTTTTAAGATAGTTTGTGTTTTGAAATTAATGTTACGGATAACACACGTCTCTTTTAGCTTTTTAAAAATATGAATACAAACATTTGTAATCTTGCTTGCTTATTTCATACACGTTATTTGAAAAATATATGAAAACTTTCAATATTTTCCCTAAAACTTTTTAAAATGAATGTAAAATTTTTGATATTTGATCATAAAGTGCTTTTATAAGTAGTTTCATGTTGGGCCCTAAGGTCCTTTTGTCATTCATGTCCTTGTACAATCTATATGAGTTACGCTAAGGGGCTCATTCGCGTAAATGGTCATTCACGATGTCGGGGAAACTAATGGTGTATGTTTCATACACATTATTTGGAAAATATGGAACACAAGCATGTGCATTGGTTCACATGCTGAATGCACATGCTATATTCCTTTTTATATATCCAATTTTAAACCCTTTTTTGGAATGCTGCATGTGCCATCTTTCATTTCGGAGCACACAAGCATGTGCATTGGTTCACATGCTGAATGCACATGCTATATTCCCTTTTCCTTCTTTCTTAAACAACAGGCATGCAACAATTCCTAACCAATATAAAATATTATAAAACTAACCAAATATTAACATTAGCAATATGTAAGTCGAGGAACATAAATAGTAATGAAAACGAAAATAAGAGATGTCTCACAATTTCCTGGAAGTAATTGAAAACTGTATTCTGGATAGCCGAGCTAGCTTTTGTCTCTAGTTTGCCGAGGCATTCAGGTCTGTAAAATATTTATTTTTAAATTTCAGATGATCATTAGGAGCTGTATAGCTGGATTACTGCTGAGCCTGTCACCAAAAGATTTTCAAGAAATTGAAGGTACGTACAAATGTCAATTAATTGCCCGCTGGTCACTATCGGCTACATGTGATTCAGTAATTTATGCGATGGTGTTGTAATTTATTTTCTAGAGGACATGAATCGTGCAGTTTGCTCTTTTCTGACATGTGAAAAGTTTTGGGAAGATTCACTAGTGGAAGTGAGTTATTCAAGTTTATATATCTCAAATTGAACTTTCGATGGGTTTTTAACCTACCGAGTTATTTGTTCGTAGGAGCCGCGTTACCCGTTGGGCTTTTTTCTCGCTGTCTTGGCAATGCTCGGCATTGGAATGATCATCTGTTACTACATCGTCTGGGTAGTGTTTGAGTGAGTTAAGCCGGATTATCAAATTTTTTTATTTCTTTATTCGCACGCATTTGCCAATAGATTTCTATTCACTCTTTTTCTATTTTTCTCTTATTGCCGTAAAAAGTTTTTCGTTTTTACGCAAATGCAAGAACTATAGGTGTATTAATTTAAATTTCATTTTTACGTATTATGAAAGTTTATGAAAGTATTACATTTATGAAAATATCAAATATTCACTTGCACTAGATTACGCATTGTTATTTCTCTATCAAGTATACGCTAATCGGGCATATTAGAGCCGAACATAAGACACATAACAAAAACTACATTTTTGAATGAGAATTTATAATAGATTCAGTTTAAATACAAGAAATCGTATTGTGTTTTTCGTCATTGAGACTTTCTTTCCTACATTTTTGAAAATATTTGGTTTTTTAACCTTAACGTTCAAGCTAAAAAATTAATATAAAATTTTTAAATTAACATGCTGGGAACAATTAAAACCTGGATTTGTTTAGAAAATTGGATAGACCTGAAATAGTCTGGTAAAAGTGATTTATTTTGAAAAAGTCAGGGAAATTCAACATAAATATTAAACTAACTTTCAGTTTGAGGCAGATTGTGAAATATTTTAAAATTTGAAGTCGTCAGGATGGATAATCATAAAAAATTGTTTGGAAATAGTTGAAAATTTCATTTCCGAGAAAATTCTGACATGTTAATTTGCTTCCGAAACTTAACAAAAACACGAATTTGTCTGTCGTAAACTATTCTAACTTAATTGAAATCATCTTTGTTATCTTTATTCTCAGACAATTACATTATATAAATATTATAGATTTGAAATCCTAGCAGCTCTTAGATCACTTCAAGACTTAAGTATAGGATAAGTTCAACTTTCTCGTATCTCAACATCGTAATATTTTGAAACATTTGTCTGCCGTAAACTATTTCATTATATTTTATATCATCTTCGCTATCTTTCTTCTCAGACAAGTATATAAATATTTTTGATTTGAAATCGTAGAAGATCAAAGATCATTTCACAACATACGTTAGAATTAATTCAACTTTCTCGTATTCCCACCTCGTAAAATTTTGAGATTTGTGCGATACAATTTGCCGAAAGACAAAAATTGCTACGCGCATATCGCCTTCACATTGCAAAAGATTTGCGTAAAAACGAAAAACTAGATGTTTGGGGGTGTTAGAAATTGGCAGTGGTTTACATTTGGTAGACGAAGCCGTCTTATTCATCTTTTATTCCTGCCTTGCTCCCGCATATTTCAGACTTACTGCATGTGATTCACACTGGCCAAAAGTCTGGTTTGACAACTTCCTCACTGCACAGTAGTCCATCTTTCTCATCTGTGATATTCCAATGGTAACGATTGGCATTGCATACCCGTTCTAGTCCTTGCATGGCTTTTGGGGTCGACCCGTACATAAAACTCTTCTAAAGAGTCTCGTATAAAATAAGGATTTTTCGATTAGCTTTCGCATCTTCATTGGCGAATTTTTTTAAAATCTTCATCGGCATGTCCCGCATGCAGCTCATCGTTGTTCGTAACTAATTCTTTGTATCGTAATAAGATTTGCGGTAGTGGAAAAATCTCATTCGCTGACTCTTGCGTCTTTACAGCTCCGGCGATATGTACGGCCACGAAGAGTGCTACGAGGTCTTCGTCTTGTACGGCGATCGTATGCTTGAAAACGAAGTTCAAAAGCACGACAAATGCGAAGCGAAACGAAAGGCGACCAAAAGGTAGTCTCGTAAGCACAATCGTCCCTTGGCATCGTTCAACTTGGGTCCTTCGTGCCCCCACATCGCACATTTTATAATGGCAAAGCGATCGGTGAGGGCATCCACTATCGCTCGATACGAGCTAACGATCCTATATATCCGAAGATGCAAAAAATTCACTCGTATTTTGCTGTTTTTGCAATTATTTTTATGGTAAAACTCAAATTTTCTAATCTTGACTCAATCATCGGTTATTTACGATGAAAATTTAGTAAAAGCCGAACGGCCCCGAACTTTACATCTTTCAAATTTAATTAAGAGACATACTTTTGTGAATGAGATGATGTAAAATATTACGATGAGAATCTTAAAATTGTATGAGAATTCAATTTTTTCAGCCGATCGAGCTCAATTTCGGTTTTACCGTTAACGTAATTTGAAAAATTAGCAAAATCTCGAGTAATTTTTTTTTGCATTGCATATGCTATAGGACGAGTTCAGCTTCACCTTAAGACTTTATTCGGTCGTTACAAATTCATTAATCCCATCCGAATGTCTACTGGCGTGGACAAATGCACCATGGTCACTGTTTAGCCTTCGTTCTAGTTATTGTCCTTCGTGTTTCATCCGCTGTGCTAATCGTTTGTGAGCCTGTCAAAATTACTCACTATTTTGCTACGTGTAATTCATGTTTTTTTCCCTGCAATTGCCATTAAACGAGTTATGAAATTATCGCTGAATTCAATTCAATAGCGTACTCTGCATGCATGGCCCCTACATACCGAAGCGGGTCTTCGGCCCGTATTTCTTTGCAGCTATAGACCACTTGCATGTGCATACTGGACTACTGGTTTGATTTAGGGGTTTTCGGGATTTAGGATAAGGCAAGTCAGTTGAAATAATACTTGACATGAAAGTAAGATACAGTATATATTTATTTAAAAAAATACGCGTAATTACTGTCCCTTTGGTGTCATTAGACTTGTAGCGACCAAATTGGCCTTATTCTAAAAAATAGAATACTGGCACGTGCAAAAATGGCATGTGCAAAAGGCAATTGGCACGCACGAGGTAAATGACACGTGCAATATGAATTGCACATGCTTCAGTTCGAATTTTTGATTCTATTCTTCATTCTTTTTCGATTCTTTGAATGAACAACAATGTAAGTAATTAAAATTAAACAATAAGTATAACTGTAAGTTGATAAATTAAACTATAAATAATATACTAAATTTGATTTCATTGTGTGGTACATAAACTGTCATCACTGGTGCGTTGATTTCATGCATTTTGAATAAACTATAGACCTAAATTTTGCCTTTTTTTATATTTTTCACGTATGTTGTGTTAATTTCTAATTTATTTTAAAACTTAATCTAACATATGCTTAGTGAGAATATCGCACTACATAGTGTGAAATTCATCATTAAATGTGATGCATATTAAATACTCTGAAAACCAAAATTTTGCCTTTTTTTTTCGATATTTTTCACGTATATTATGTTAATTTCTAATTTTTTTTAAAAACTTAACCTACTAAACTTAGTGAGAATATCGCACTACATAGTGTGAAATTTATCATTTAATGTGATGCATATTAACTACTCGGAAGACCAGAATTGTGTCTTTTTTTGATATTTTATAACGTAAATTGTGTTAATTTCTACTTAATTTTAAAACTTAATCTACCAAACATAGTGAGAATTTCGCACTACATAGTGCATAATAGTTAAAAAAAATTGGCATGCATCCAATGATATTAGAAAAGTTCTTCCATCTCGAATGTTAATTAAATGTATTTAACTACTAATAAGCCGTGAAATAGTCCAGAAAGTTGACATTGTAATTAATGTTTATTTATTGAAATGCATATTGACCTTGATAGTAAAATTAATCTGCAATTTTCATGAGATAATTTGAAAAATGTAGAAGTTGTAGATTTTAAAAGCGCTTTCCTAATTTTTTTTTTCACTTGTGGAATAGACGCGTTTCTTTTATTTTTAGATCGTGAAATCGTTGCATTTAATCAGTTGTTGCTCAGTTTAATCTCAATTTTGTTCATTTATTACTTGCCTTGGACAATTTAGTGAAATTATACACAAGAAGAAGAGCAATAGATCGATATATTGTATATTTTCTGATAACAAAAGGTAGGTTGTTTAAAATATTTTCATGATTCGCGACACATTCACATACACTGTACATGTGCTGCATGCTTTTAATAATGTTTTTTAAAAATTAAATCGATTATTTGCATTAGAATTCTTCCTAGGTATCAAAAACAAGTTAAAATTAGCATTAATACAATTAAGTGCAAATTGAATTGCCTTAATTTTTATAGAAATATGACGTTTAAAGTTGTAAGTATTGATTTTTTCCGTACGTAATGGGGTCAATTTTCATAAAAAGCAGAGCTTTAAATCTTAATTCACCTCCAAATTTTGAAAAAGCGACAGATTTTTAAAATTTAAAATACCTCGTACATTAATATTAAATGAATTCAAAATTCCCGGGATTTATGTACGCCCATAGCTTTTACTAAGCCAATTTACAATTATTAAGCTTTTAGCTAAAGCGCCGTTGATAAAAGCCATCATTTTCCAGCTTAAAATGTGCCTTTCAGGGGCTTTTCCAAAGTCCTGGCACTCCCATAATGCATTTCTCTAAAACAAAAAAAATGGCTGCTTAAGACATGCGGCCCCATCTAGTGAATAAAATACAAATTAAAATTTGCATTACATGAAAAATTAATTACTTTATAACTAAAGAAATAAACTAAAGAAATAATGCGTGTAGTGTCGTGTTTTTTTTTTAGCTTATATATCTATTCCACATGCTATTTGGTCTATTTTCAAAATATGTAAGAAAATGCCAGGATTTTAAATTAAAATTGTGAATTTTAAACATATACTAGACTCGCCAATTCAAATTTGCCGCTAAAATATTTCCATCAGAGGATACGGCGCTTCTCAATGAGGCTCATCCA
>JAQGCC010005953.1:0-10815 GCA_034698905.1 Xestoiulus laeticollis
AAAAAATCTGGCACTTTGCCCCCTGCCACATGGCATACTACATGCTGACTGCAGGGTAAAGAATTGAATTGAATTGACCATGCAAAATACCCGCGAAATTTAAAAAAAAACTAGTTTATTAATTTTAAAAATAACCAGACATTTTCATAAAAAAACATGGTCTCTGTGCGCTAGATCTATGAAAGCAGAATTTTTACTAATTTCACCCCCCCCCCCCTCAGAATTTTAATTAGAAAAGACGCTGGGCTCGTCAAGAAATTTCCCCATAGAAAAGGGGGTGTTTAGTTTAGCCTTAAGCAAGAGACAAGAATTTATTAGGCATACATATGTATTTTCATATTTCTGAATTTTCAGTTGTCAGGAAAAATTGTTTTAAAAACTGGAAAATTCAGGTAAATTGAAAATTTAATTTCTTTGCATGTGTAGAAATTGTACAATTACATGTTGGAACAATACCTAAATTGAATGTTTAATTGGTCGTTATGAAAGGCAGTTGAAACCAGGTGTGGACTTCATTAAGTTTTGAAAAGATGTATATGTATTTTAGAAGCATCCACTTTTATTACTAAATTTAATATCTGTACACCGTGATGCTATTAGTACTAGAGGCATAAATGCAGGCTGCTATTTGAACAGATTTTATGGAAAAAAAACCAGAAACCTCCCATCTTGAAACCCTCTTTAACTTAAACAACTCCAAATTTGGGCATATGTATGAAAAATGTGAACTAGACAAGTAGACTAAATAATAGGAACGTATTTCATCATTATTTCATCATTGTAATATTGTATATTCCAAAAAAGCTTATTTATTTATTCATATGCTCGAACAGTATTGGCTTTTGAAACAAGTATTTACAAAAGTGAGTAAGGAAGACATTTCTTTTAAGAGGGTTGCATACCAGAATAAGCCTTTTTTTCTAGATTATTTTTTTAATTTTGGAAACTGATAGGAACAAATGAAATGTACGAGGACCTAGCATAAATATTTTATTATTTGTTTAAATTTTACACATGAAGATGGAGACATGTGTATCAGCATTTTTTAAGCTACTCTTAATGTCCACTTCTTCCTTTAAAAGGTCAATGCTCATATTGGTATCTGCTTTGATGGAGTAAAGTCAACTTGTACACTACTTTCCTCTTCTGCTACTGCTCATCATTTCCAGCCTTTAAGGGAATTGGCCCTCACAAAATGACAAAAGTAGGTCAACCATAACCTGGTTATCTTTGCTTCTAACAATGCTCCAGACTTGGTGGTCCCAGGATCACTATTGACGACCTTGACCTTCAGTAGCCTCCTTTAGTGCCATAATTCAAAAGCATTGACTATCTCTTCAGTTCAATTCAACTCAGTATCGTGGTATCTATGTGGTAGGGTGAGGTCGTATCCATTTTCAGGAGAATGCTCCTACTTCAGTAGTGACTTAGACATCATCTCTGTTGGCTTTTTAAGACCAACTTTCACATCCACATGTATGGAATGATGTTGCATTACTCCTTTCTAATCGAAAACTACTGGGAATCGTAACAACCTATGGCACTACTTGTGTATGTTTTAGGAAGCTGAGATTGGTTGATCATTCAGCAGCACCACCTACTTCAATTACTTATGCAAATATAGAGCCAATGTGCACTGGTGTGCCTTTCTGTGTGTAGCAACCAAATTTAGTTGTGAATATCTCTTCTTTCCTGGGTGACCGCCTTTTGTAAGTTCCACCAATTTAGAAGGCACAATCATGCTGTAGAGAGGGTAGCTCAACTGTCTGGTGATTTAATCCCCATTGCTGGACAATTTCATAGGACATGCTCCTAGTCGTCCACCTCTTCTGAACATAGTGGGAATTTTTCTCCCAAACCACTCCAGTATTTGTTCAGGATTTTTTTTAGCTTAAAAATCTAAGCTTTTGATTAGATGAGTCTCACCCATGACACACGTGCCGTATGCCCGCGTTTCACTTCCAAATTATGTGTCACATAATTACGATGTCAATTAATTGTATGAAGCATGCTAGTTATAGCCTAATTCAAATGTGTTTTTGTGCTGCTAGATGGCGACTGTGAAGAAATCTAGATTGGCAGACAGACAGATGTAGATTATCTGACAGAGATAGTGGCTTTTATTATAGTTCAATTCAATTCAACTCAGTACACTACTGTCAGCAAACAAATCCCTTGTGGTAGGGGGGTCGTACCCCAGGATCTGGTTTCAAGTTACCCAACCCTAGCCTTGAACTACCCTTGTTATTTCCATATATCTGCTCCCTAATTATGGACTGCTTGGAACAGTATGTGGTCAAAGCATCCCTCCATGACCCTGTTTCTTTGACCTTGATAACTTTGGAGACCAATGCTTCCCATTTTGCCATTGATTCATTTTTGTTTGGAAGAAAGGTGTTGTTTAATTTCCTTATGTGTTTGAGACAGGAAGTGGAAGGGGGCAAAGTGTCAGAGTTTTAAGAGAAAGAGTATACTGTCATGACTGCTTTTTGGAGGAACTATCCCAGCATCCACCATTATGAGCGATTGAGGTAGGGTGTGAGAAACCACGAAAAACCTCAACCAGGATAGCCAACCAGGGTTCGAACCCATGTCTTCCAAGTTCAAGGAGCTAAGCGTAACCACCAGATGTGGTTATGGCGAAAATGGTTATAGCTTTGACTGATCAGTGCGCTGCGACTCGATGCTTGCTCCTCACTTTCTTAGATGCTGCGTAATTTCTGTGCCCGCTTTTAGAGGTTTTACATCATTTAAGTCTCTAGTGGAGATGGGAGTGTAAGCATAAGTGGCCCGAGTGCATGTTATGTGTTTTTCTGTTGTCACCTTTAATGCAAGCGTGTAACTAGTTTTAGCATATATTAACATATAAGAGTGAGGAGAACCTTTGCATTTATCTTATTCCTTCATAAAATATTGATTTAAGCAAATGCACTCGTCGTGTTTTGTGTAACATCTAGGAATCTTCGCGGAAATAACTCCGAACTGTGCTTCAAATCCATTTATTTTCTTGTATATTTCATTTGGATAACTTTAGGCTGTTTAGTTCATATATTTAAGTTTTCAAACATATTCGCCTAGGAAAAATGATGAAAATGGAGTACTTATGGAGCATTAGGACTTATGTCATTTTAATTACTTAAATTTTTATGAATTTCTACTAGCCTGTCCTGCTCTGGAATTCAATTCATAGCCAGTATTATAAAAGTTGGAAAAAAATCTTATATATACATAATTCTATTTTTTCATTGTTATAAAGGTTATTAGTGCAAATACTATTTTTTGCGTGTTTTTAATAAACATATTAAATTATTATTTTATTAATTTTAACAGTGAGCGAAATTTCCACTTTTTATCAAAGAAATGGGGTTTAGTTGTATTAGCAGTTTGTTACCTTAGTTTTGTACCTGTCTTGGTATTTTAGCTGAAATTTAAAACTATTCCAGTTTTTAAACTATATTTTTCCTCAAATTTTAATTTCTATTTAGCTGAAATTTTAATCTATTATTTTAGCTGAAATTTGAATTAATATTTTTAGCTAAATTTTAGCTACATGTGTTTATTTTAGATAAAATATATAATCTGTATTATAATTAGCTACAATTTTGACCTATATTTTATCTAAAATTTCAAGCTAAAATTTAGCTAAAATATAAATTCAAATTTCAGCTAAAATAATAGATTAAAATTTCAGCTAAATATAGTTGTATTGTTACCTAAAATGTACCACATTTTGTTTAAAATTCCATGCCATAATTTTAGCCCTAAATTTCAAACTACATGTATAGCTGGAATTTCAATCTATATTTATATATGCTGGATTTTCAAGCTACATTTCAACTAAAATGTTAACATATTTTTAATCTAAAATTATAAACTATATTTCTATATGTAAAATTTCCAACTGAAATTTCAAACCAAATTTCCATCTCAAATTTCAAGCTCAATTTAGTTCATATATCAAGCTACATTATATTTTAGCTAATATATTATATATTTCAGCTGTAATTTCTTTATTTATTAAGAAGATGTTTGTATATAAAGCTAATAAGAAATGAGTAGTGATATTAAACCTAAGTAGACAAATTACATTTTATCCCATTAATTAACATTTACAAGTGTTTTCACATGACTTAATTACAGTGTTATAAATAGTATCATTCTTCAGTTCTTTGCATTTCTGAATCCTAATTAAAGAAGGTTGAATTAGGTCATCTTGCAAAATGAGGTAAGAAAAAAAATGAATAAAACGAGTTTAGGGTACACCATGCAATTGCTCTACAAGTATTTCCAGAAGAAGTCAGAGCCTATTAAACATCACCTGCACCAACAACGTGTAATTTAGGACATTCACCTTTCAAACACGAAGCTCCATTGGTTTTTCAAAAAATTTTAAGTGGGAGGGGGGTTGAGATAAGGTATTTCACGTACAGTATGCTCAGCAGCCATTGTTAAATATCGCTTTAATTGCCCGGCATTCGTTTAATGAGATTTAAATGTTATGCATTAGTCTTAACTTCTAATTTAGCTACATTAAGTTCAGGTGCTGAATTCTTCTTGGGAAAAATGAAGGAAAAACCATGCTTTTCTATGTCATCTTGGATTTTGAGGTAAGCCTACTTTATTTTAAGGTTTTTTTTAGGGGACTAGGAAAAAGGATGAAATGTAGAAATGCTATTTCGTTTGATGTTAACTTGACAGTTTACTCATACCTGTCAAGGGAAAAATGGATTCTAAGATTAACGTATTGTGGAAAAATCCATAGATCAATCCATAAATGTGGGCAAATGTAAGGAAATAAACGGTGGAATAAAGAAAATTTTCAGTTTTCATACAAAGGGGAATAAAATTCATTGTTTGAAACAACGAAATTAATAATTTGTGAAATTTAGGTATTGTGTAAGTACATGTATATACTCATGACATATCATCTGTTGCTAAATTCTTGAAAGGATAATGGAATTGTTTTCAAACATTAGGTTGGAAAATAGCCATTTTTAGATATTTCCTGACGATTTATATCAAAAATTAGATTAGAAAATTTGTTTGGAAAATATCAAATTTGTCTGTTGCTATAAAATTTCCACTTGATTTATATGAAATTATCACTCTTAGTTTTAGGCAATTGAACAGTATATATAGTATCTGTATATATATATTTATAACGAAATTTCGATATACATGTAAATCTTCAGATTATCTATGCCTATGTCTATACAGTTCAGTTACTATATATATATATATATTTCTATAAAATTTTATCCAAAAATTAGTTTGATTGCTTTAAAATTCCATCTTCATTTATGTAATATTACATCATGATTCTTATCTTTATGAAATTTTGATCTCTGTGAAATTCTCTAACATTTATTTTGATTTGTATAGACATATAGTCATAGATATTTTGAAGAATTACATTTATGTTGAAATTATATTTTGATTTGCATAAAATTATACATATATATATATATAACGTACATATGAATAATGAAACCACCATAACCGGTAATGGTCTTTTTTGCATAAAAGCAGCAATATACACAAATAAAACTAGAGAAAATCTGTAATTTGAACTTGTGGCCAAAATGTCAAGAAACCAGTTTTATCTAAAATATTCGTCTCAGTCTGATAAATTGAAATTCTCCCAACTGATTTTATGACCATAACCTTACATTACCATATATGTATAAAATCTCGTCCATCACACATAACATTTTCATAAAATATTTTCATTTTACATACTGTACGTGTCAAGATGATTTATATGCCTAAAAAACGCTAAAATCTCATAAAATTTCAAACATTGCCAATCTGGGAGTTGCAAATCTTAAATGAAAGCATCTTTCTTACATTTTATCTGAAGATGTTTCTAAGAAAGAAGACTTTATGAGGTCCCAACAGTCTTGACAACTTGACAGCTGTCAAAAGTATAGACAAAGGACTTAATTTGTTAACTGAGCTTCAAACAACTTCCTACTCTATCCTCCTCGGACATGTTTTTGTCGTGGTTGAAATTTAGAAGCTGAATTCACTTAGTCAGTTTGTAATGGCTTGTAAAAATCAGTTTTGCTTTCAAATTTGGCGAGGTCATGCGTTTTATCCACTTCTATCCATTTGGCACTTACGTGCACTGTGCACATACATTCTACCAGGAATTAGTCAGATTTTTATTCCATCTAATACACGATAGAAAACTACCTACCCTGGGATTGTATATGCTTAAATCTGTTTTGTCTTCCTCAAATTTGGTGTGGTCATGCATTTTAGCTACTTGTCATTTATCTTACCAGGAAGTAATAAGATTTGTATTCTATCTAAAACAAGATAAAAACGTTCTCTGGGTTAACTCATACTTAAATATTTGCTGTCCTGTTCCTTTGGAGAGGTCATGCAATTTAACCACTTTTCATTTATCCTTCCAGAAATTAGTCAGAATTTTAGTCAATCTAAAACAAGATAAAAATCGTACCACGGGATAGCTTATACTGAAATCTATTTTTGTTCTCCTCAAATTTGGTGAGGTCATGCATTCTATCCACTTGTTACCAGGAATTAAACCGATTTTTATTTCGTCTTAAAATAAGATAGAAAGCGTACCTTATAATAGTATAAAAACTGCTGAAATCTGTTTTTCTTCCTTTTAAAATTCGGCGAGGTCATGCAATTTATCCACTTGTGTTTTACCAGGAATTAAACCGATTTTTATTCCGTCTAAAAACAAGATAGAAAGCGTACCCTAACATAGTTTACATGTATAAACTACTGAAATCTGTTTTTGTCCTTTTGAAATTGGCGAGGTCACGTATTTTATCCTTTTTCTATCCTACCAGGAATTTGTCCGAAATTCGTCGCAGACATAAAGAAATTTCGAACAAATTCCTGGTAGGATAGAAAAAGGATAAAATGCGTGACGTCGCCAATTTCATATTTGGCGAGGTCATGCAATTTATCCCCTTGTATCTTACCAGGAATTATCCCGTTTTTTATCTAATAATATGCTTAATTATTTCGTACTTGGCAATCCATGTTTTTGTGTATATACAAATATTTTAATAACGATGTCAATAAATTTGAGCTGAACTTAGCCGATATTTGCCATATCTTCCCACAGATCAATTTGTCGTGAATGAGACAGAATTGCTATCGATTTCAGATTTTGCCAGCAGCAGCAGTCTAAGAAAGGCTTCACATAGTCATAGTGCAATTTGAGCCCTATTAGGATCTTACTCCATATATTTATCCTGGAAATAATAAAATAAATTACGCCATCCTCTCGTTTTCGCCCATTGATCAAATGCAAAAATTGAGGGTTGCTACGGGCAACTCTAACAAGAGTCCCGAGAGAGAATGGCGCATGCGCACTTCAACTAACGAAAATCATTACTCAACTTAGTCTAAAGCATTAATTCCCAGGCGAGGCCTATTAAATTCATCATTACATTGAAGTAGGGTCCTTTGAGGGCAACATCATAAATGATGTCATTCCTAATGGGATAAACAAACAAAAACAAAAACATGTGTAAAATCATCTTTAGGTTTCAGAAACCTAATTTGAGGGTACTTATAGTCTATGACGCCTTAATTGTTGCTCAATAGATTTAAAAAATAATACTAAGACGCTTTTTATAAGTTTTATCATATTGTCTTAGACCTTTTCAGACGAACTAATCAGTATTACTATAAGAAGAAGACACAAGTAGGCAAAAGTATCTTAAGACTATTGACAAAAACATGTAGACATTAGACAAAGCTTCTTAAGATACTCGTCGAAAGTATCTTAAGACATTTCACAATAGTGTCTTATGGCCGGTTTTACCAACGCTGGTAAAATCTGTGGTCAAGTAACCTGTAGTCAAACTTTGACAACAGTTTGACCTCCCCGTCAGTTGTATGGGTTTTACCAACTGACCTATGTTGGTAAAACCGAATCGGAGGTCAAACTGTGGTCAACTGCAGTTTGACAAGAGGTTAAGTTTAACCTTCGTTGGTAAAACGGGCCATTTGTAAACGTTTTTATAATAAATATTATACAAAGATACATAGTTGCTTCTTGGATCTTTGTAATTGATGTGCATGTGTTGTGTTTATAACATTAGCAGCACAGTTGACTTAAGCTGAGCTTGCTTGGATGCCCAAGTGGACTCTTCCAAGGGAGGATACATTAGGGGGTACTCAGTGGCGTCATCGTACATCTGCGATTTCGTATCATTTCACCGGTTAACCGGTTGCCTTTAACGATAAAATAATGTCAACAAAAATAAAATCGTGTCAACGATAAAATAATGCATTAAAACACGTGGCCCAAAACAGCCACCTGGTTGAACAATTGCTCATATGGAGGTACGCATGATGAATTCAGCCAATCAGGTGGCTGTTTTGGGCAACGTGATTTAATGCATTCCTGAGCAACCGGTTAACCGGTTGCCTTTTACGAAATGATACGAAATCGCAGATGTACGATGATTCCACTGAGTACCCCTAATATTTAAGAGCCATTATACGAAACTTAGTTTATGCATTGAATCTTAGCCATGCATTTGGATGATTAATGTAACACTCACCCTTGAATCACGAAATTGACCCACATGTCGAAAAATTGGACGCCCCAACTATTGTCCTTTTCGCTGAGAGCACTTGTATTGAAAAGATACTTCAACTCAGCACTGTGACTAATGTCTGATTAAAACAAGAAACTGTTATTGACTTTGGTCGTTTAGCAACATGAGCCAATTTGTGAACAAATATCGAAATTAATTGCTATTGTTCTTGTGGTTATCCCCTTACCTGGTTCACCGGTAAAGTTGCTTCCCGAAGAAGAGCTAACGTAATCAAACGCGTAGAGATAGGCGGGAATACTGTGCGAAGATATTAGTTCTGCGGTTTTTGTTATCCACGACTTCATGAACATGTCAGATATGACCTGTAGAATTTAAATTAAGCATTAAAGGACTGTTATTAAAAGTGAATAAAGAGATTGAGCAGGTTTCCTTTAATCTTGACGACATTGGCAGCACTGTTTTTTTAGTTGCCAATGCGCATGCGTGGGGACGACGTTATGGGTTTGGGATTGTGGGGAAACGACCATTTGATTAGTTTAACGGGATACCACAACTTCTTTGAGGAACATAACGACTTTTACGGTCCCCATAACTTTTTGATACGCATGCGTATATGGCCACTATAGGGTTCTTGCTAACGTTTTGACGGATTTTAATCTGAATTATGGTATATGTATATATCTGCAGATTACTTATATAACTTATATTGTTACCGGAATTAGTTTTGAATTTGAACAATTGAATTGGTAAAAATAATGTGCGAATATTGCATTTTAATTTAAATGCGCAAGTGTTTTAAAGAATTCAGGTAAAGCAAAAAATGACTACAAAATGATATGTACATGTATAATGCGTGTATATACTTACGGCTATGTTCGTAATGTCAACGGCTGTTATATTCGTGGTGTCTAAGCCTTCGTAGTATTCGTCCTTAATGGCGTAGGACACATTGATCAGGTTTTGCCTGTAATCCGTCAATACATGTAAAAGAAGAGGCATAACATCGTTGAAGAAGGGGTCGTTGATATCTTCCATTAGGAAGTAGATATCTGAAATAAAAAAAACAGGAAAAGTGAGAAATATGAAGATGCATGGCTGTTTATTTTATTATTGTTATTATACATATATTCTTTGATCTACGGAAAATTTTTTTGATTACTGAAAATCATAAACTCTTTAATATCGTCTTATAACGGTATCCATAAAGATATCAGTGACCATAAAATGTACATTAAAAATACAAAATTAAGCCACATTAAAGGAGAACCTTAACAATTGTATTTTTTGTGCAATAATGCACTCTGGGTATAGATTTATCTTTTTATTTGTATTTTTAATAGATAATTTAAATTGATGGTAGACTTTATGGACACCCTGTATTTAAAACACTATATGAATGTAGGAAATCATCTTGATGGAAACACTTACAATCGTATACAAGAACACCCTCATCGCGGTTGAATCCCAAAATAATGGGAACTTGGTTGAATCTGCCCTCCTCCAGCAATGTTGTGGGGTCCTCAGTCAAAAATACCCCTGTTTCTGCATTTTCCACCACTGGGACAAACGCTAGCGTAAGATTTGCGATCTAAACGATAATAATGTTTGGATTACTTTTTGGTTGTTTTACTCGATATTTTGCCTATTTCTCGTTTTTCTAAGCCCCAGGCCACACTAGGCTGGAAACGCGCGCTACGCTAGCCTCAAACAGGACATTTCATTAAAAAATAATTTTTACACGAGATATTAATGTGCAAATTTCATAATTCTAGAATTTAAATTAAATTCGATGCCCTGTTTGTGGCTATCCAAACGCGCGTTTCCAGCCTAGTGTGTCCTGGGGCTTAATGTATCGATAATTATACGCAGGTGAAAATGTGAGCATTATGCAATGACATTTGTTTTTGGAAGAATTTACTTAAATCGGTTCGAATGAACATATACATGTACAATTGTACATGTATATATCGAGGCCTACAATACAGGTAGGCATGTTTCATATCAAAATATGGAAATATTCATTATTCTTCTAATAAACATTTTTTTAAGCATATATCTTCAAGATATATAATATAAGAACGGCTTTATTGAAATTGCTTTTAGTAACACGAAAATATCTTAAGGGGGAACTGAACTGCATGTTTTGCTATGGGGGAAATTTTGATACATACTTTTAAAAAAACCTACTTGTTATAATACAAAAATAAAAATTGATAAAAATGCAGTATTTTTGTAGCTCCTACTTAATCAAAATTTCATA
>JAQGCC010005954.1:0-10815 GCA_034698905.1 Xestoiulus laeticollis
AAGAGTGAGAGGTAGGGTTGTCTTTTCAATTGTTTTCCATGATGATAATGAATGGACTTAAAAATTCATGTTAACTTAAATATTGTTAAAAATTCTCTAAAAAGGTTCTATCCAGAACCTTGCTTAGTGGCATGAAATTCAAATTTCCCTTACAGTGTTTAGCCCCCTCTGTTGTTAACATTGATTGCATTATGGGTGCTTTCAGGGATAGTTACTGCAGTCATCCAAAGAAGAGTGAGAGGTAGGGTTGTCTTTTCAATTGTTTTCCATGATGATAATGAATGGACTTAAAAATTCATGTTAACTTTAATATTGTTAAAAATTCACGTTAACTCAAATATTTTTAAAAATTCATGTTAACTTAAATATCGATAAAAATCCATGTTAACTTTAACAATAAATTATGTTGACTAGCTTGTGACCTGTTTTATAACAACATTTTGTTTAAGTAATACTAATAATACTAGTACATTGTAATTGAATTAAACCACAAGACGAAGCCTAGATAGGTGAAATGTTGTGGGGAAATAAAGACCTAGGTTGGAAAAGTAATAATCTCACCAAGAATAGAGGGTCGAAACGAAAAATGTAGCCAAATTCCTGAAGATTTCGTTTCAGTGTACAAGTGAATGTTGCTTCACTGAAGTATACCCCTGTTCTGTAGCGTAGCTACCATTTTGCGTTTTCCTCTGTTTGTATCAATTAACTTTAAATATATACCCATTGAGGCGTGAACTCATGGAAGGGTTATCTAGGGCAACAGGGAAAATTCGTGGGGGAGTGAGAAGTTGGGCGCCAGTTATGAATGTGTTTGAACATTCACAACAATTTATAAATAAAAAGGGAAAAATACGAGGATTTTCGGGAGACTTGAAGTTTCTTGTTGAGGATTAGAAATTTAAGAGGTTCGAAGTTTTGAGAGGCTCGAAGTTGGGGAAGGCTCGAAGTATTGTGATTCGAAGTTTTTGTTGGTAAAAACTTTGTGAGTCGAACTTCTAGGTTCGAACTTTGAAAAATGTAAAAAAATACAAAATGCAACGTTAGCAACGTGATTATACTCACCTCCGGTGTGGAGATTTGAAGATTTTGAGTAAATGTGTAGTATAAAGGTGACAAAACTTTATGTGTAGTTTGAAGATAGAATATATTTATTCAGGCAGGTTGACATATAAAAAAAGGTACAACGATGACAATTGTGTGTGGTGTAAAAGATGGAGCTCACTGCAGCACTCAGGCTACACAGTTTGCTAGGAGTCCACTGCAGCTATCAAGCTACACAGCTTTCTGATTTTGTAGAGTGGACAGTGGTCTTATATACCCCTGTCCACCTCAAAATCTACATGGACGTCCAATCAGACGGGAGCATAAAAATAAACATGACATCATGGAAAGTTTTACATCCATGGAAAAATACAGAATATACATGTGCCTGGCCTAAAATAGTAGGGCTCCAGGTTACATGTAACCTGCCTAGCTGACCTGTCCCAGCCTGGGGCTTCAGGTGTGGCCGGTATGCACGTAATTGCTATTTATAGAACAAAAATGGCTCTGTGTCGTCTCACCATATAATTTTTTCTATTGTTTTGTGGGGCTTTTATTTGTGAGAAAAAATTGGGGTCAACCAAAATTCCTGAGACATACCCGGGGTCGTCCAAACGTCATGAGACATACCCGGGGCAACCAAAATTCCTGAGACATACCCAAGGGATAATCAAAATGAAACGAACCAAGGGGAAGAGTTCTCCGGGTAGCCTATATACATCTCACATCGCAAGAGGGTCGATATATATATCTGAAAATGTCCCACATGCAAAGATATTCTGTTAAAAAATCAAATTTGTAAAGTATACATTCCTTTTGTTAAAATTACAACAAATATGCTTATACATGTACAAGCTTGTTTTAAAAGTAATACCCAAAGGCAAAATGATGCTGTGCTGTGCTGCATTGCAAGCGTGTATGTGTCATATGCTATCGAACTTCTCTTGTACATTAGTTTAAACAGGGGTAGCTGAGCAGAAAAAAATCACAAGGGGCAGCTTACTTTTATTGTCAAGCTTTTTCAAAAAGTAGTAAACAATAAAGAAGTAAACAATTATAGTGTACCAAAATACCACAAACAAAAATTCGTAGTGTGAAACAGGTGTAAACAATTATGCAGAGTTCGATAGCCGATTCTGATGGTCGAGTGGGGTTATGCGCTTGCTTCTCGAGATCAGAGTGTGTTGGTGAGAATTTTTCGAAAGGGAAAAATTTCCAAAGTGTCCGCTCTTTCAAACGAGAGTTTAAATAGAGGTTTCTTTGTGTAGATCCCACTTGCTCTCTGCACGTTAAAGACCCCTTGAGAGTGGTGGAAGTCCTCTGTCAGGCAAAATTTTCAGGTAGGTGAAAGAGACCCTTTCCATTGCGTTGGTGTTTATTGAATTAGCTTTTGCGTTGGGGAAATAGGCCAACATTAAAAATCATCAACTGAACAAGCAAACATAGTTTGATAGCATACATGTATTTCACATGCACCCATGTTATGCGGGGGGTATGCTGGCCTGATGTTGGGGGTGTCGTCTCCCGCCTAACACTAACCCGCATTAATATATAGGTAGTTCACCTACAAGTTAAAACTATGAGGCGCCGGTTGGGACATTATACAAATTGTATATATAAATATTTTTTTAAATCAATAAATATTTTTTATATACATTTTTATATCAATAAATATTTAGGCACTTATTGCTTTATTCACCGCCTCGCTAAGTCATACCAGACGCCGGCCTGCGACGCTGCCTAACCCGCCCTAACCCAAACTAACCTATTCGGTATGAAATATTTGGCACCGAATAGGTTAGTTTGGGTTAGGGGCGAGTTAGGCAGCGCCGCAGGCCGGCATCTGGTATGATTTAGTGTGGCGGTGAATAAAACAATAAGTACCTAAATATTTATTGATATAAAAAAATATTTATATATACAAAAAATATTTATATATACAAAAAATATTTATATATACAATTTGTATAATGTCCCAAACGGCGCCTCATATAAAACCATTTATATACATGTCTAATGCCAGCGATCTGTCTGTCACTGAAGGTATGTAAAATATCATAGCACATCAGCAGTATGCCAATTGCCACGTCATTTTTAGAAATTTGGGTTAATACTTATCTGCTAATGATCAGTAAGAGGGTTGCATACCAGAATAAGCCTTTTTTTCGAAATTATATTTTTTATTTAATTTTGGAAACCATGTCTGTAATTGGAAATATGTCCGTAAAGTTTATAATTGTAGAGGGTCTGGTAGACTTTACAGACATATTTCCATGAAATGTAATATATCTGTACATATATTTAAACAAAATAATAAAATATTAAATTAAATAAAAAAATAATTTCGAAAAAAAAGCTTATTCTGGTATGCAACCATCTTAACAATAATAGGGAAATCCATATATTATAACATTATATGTCATAAAACATAGTTTTCAATATGCACAAGATGTCAGTGATGAAACTTGATAAAGTGACTAGCATTATCAGTCAATGCCATAGTTTAGATATACATGTATAAAGCTGTTCAAGTTGCATGTTTGGGAGAGTTTAAGACTAATAAAAAACCGAAATGTCTGTCTGAATATCGATAAACCCATTATAGTGACGCCTATATCTTACACCAAAAATATCATGTTATCTTATTTTTGATAATATTTATTGAATAAAGTCCAATGTTCATGGTTATTATGCACTCCGATTTAGTAACTGATACACGAAAAAGCAACCGCAATACAAAATATGGAACTGCTTCAAATTCTTCAACATTTCCTTAAAGTCGCTTTAGACAATATTAATGTTAATGTAGCTATTGCGCTATTAACTATTATACTCGTAATTGTTTACAACTATTCGTCTGCACCTAAAAATCTTCCACCTGGTCCAATTGGACTACCAATTTTGGGATATTTGCCTTTTCTTGGCAAGAAACCTCATGAATCGCTTAACAAGTTGGGAAAAAAATATGGACCTGTATTCAGGTAATTACATTATATGTCTGTATATACAATACATTTTCTTAACAAAATAGAAAGTTATAAACTTTCCCTTCCCCCGTTTTTAGCTTATATTTTGGAAACCGCTTGGTTGTTGTACTTAATAACTTTGATTCCATCAAGGAGGCATTTGTCAAGCAAGGAGAGATTTTTGCTGGACGCCCGCCTATGCAATTCACAATTGCAGAAACTGATTCTTACAGTAAGTGGAATCGTGCGTTAATAATATTCAGCTTGACATAATTAATTGACATTGTAGGCCTACATCTTATAAAAAATCCGTTTGAAATAACATAAAGGTATACCCATGGCTGATGGCAACGTTTGGAAAGTTCAACGTCGTTTCGCATTAAATATCTTACGAGATTTGGGAGTTGGAAAACTGAGCATCGAACCTCTTATAATGGTAAAATATACGTGTAGCCTATATGCATGTTTATTATAGAGTGAAACCTGTGAATAGCGCACCCGTTTGATACCGAACCATGGGGTGTACTACTTGCAGGGATATGAGCATCGAACCTCTTATATATATGGTAAATTATATATGCATGTTTATTATACAGTGAAGCCTGTGAATAGCGCACCTATTTGGTACCGAACCATGTGGTGTGCTACTTGCAGGGATATGCTATATGATGGTTCAGCTTAAGTGATGACCATACACCCATGGGTGTACATGTTGTACATGTATACAACTGTACACATCATGTACGTGCAAAATTGTACATTTAAAGAATCACATACATGTATTACCATAATTAAGATGCACAAGGAAATATATTGCATCTTTAATATTTTTTAACATAAACAAAACCGAAAAAATGCTTTGGCATACTCTGATTCTGTCCAAGGAAATCAGTGTGTAAGTCGCGTTTCACAGGTAATCCGCTATTTAAAGGTAAGTTTGTTCTATAAAATCGACCCGTGTCAACTGTAATGGTGCGCTACTTCCAGGTTGTACGCTTATAATGTAGCTGGGCCCATATGTACGTGTATACAGGTTTCACTGTACATGTATTTCTTAGAAAATTAATGTTGTCTTCGAATTAGGATGCAAATATGCTTCCCAATACTGATGCTATGTGACAAAAAGTGCGTTTTAATTGGACAAATTTGTTTGGTTTATTGGATATATGCTTTCTTTCTTTCACATATTTGTGTTCTCAAAATGCAGGATGAAATTCAATACTTTATGAACGAACTGAAGAAATATAACGGTAAACCCACCGACTTTTCTCAACTCTTAACTACTAGTGTCGCCAACAACATCTGCATCTTAATCTTTGGGAAAAGATTTGAATATGACGATCCCTGGTTTCTTTCGGCACAACATTTTATTGATGAAGCTGTCAAAATAGCTAGTACTGTCGGAATTACAAACTTCTTTCCGTGGTTGATGAAGGTACCGCTAATAGGCAAGGTATTAAACCAGGATAGCATAGTGTAAGTATCTGCATATATTTAACATTGGCAATGTATATAGAGCACAATACATGTAGTATATGGTGTAAACAATTAACTTAATTAATACAACAATATTGTCAAGGAAAAATCTGGCAAGTTTAAAGTAGTTATACACTCGTGCCACTTATCATATTATAATTTTACATTAAACCCTTTATCGATATGGAATTATTTAAGAAATTTCATGACTTTTCAAATGCCCTTTATGTGTACATTTCTAGTTCTTGAGTACTTTGTATATTTAACTGGATGGTAATATAGAACTGTAGATACATGCATATACATGTATATATATATGGGTGTTTTTGAACTCATGGTACAAACTCAAACTGGTGTTAGAGTGAACTAAGGTAAACACTTTTAAACATAGAGCCTAGGGTTCAAAGGTTACTGTTAAAAAGTTACATGGAATTAATCTTGGCACAGAATGTTTCAAAAATTACGGATTTATTACAATATTTTACAATAAATGTTCAAACGCTCTACTGCTACAATTAATGCAAGCCTCACATTGGCGAAGCATTGATCGATTGACGCCCAGAATTTCATCTACATTGCCCGCAACAACCACAATTCTGGCCAAAAATCTTCTTATGGACCCACGTTATGGACCCCATGTTTTTCATTTGTCCAATCTTTCTACAATCTTTGTGCCAATCTAGCATTGCCATCAACAAGCCCATAAATGAAATGCATATCAGCCAGATCTTGATTTGTGTATGCTTCCATTTCGATATACCACAGCTCAAGTAACACATTAAATGCTCCATGTATTTAACATTGACAAATTTGGCCATGTAACTTTTTAATAGTGACCTTTGGACCTTATAGGTTCTATGGTGAAAAATGATTACCATGGTCTATTCTAACACCAATTTGATTATGTGCCAGGAGTTCAAAAACACACTGTATATACATGTACATGTATATGTATATATATATATATATAAATATATATATATATATATACAGATGTTAAATTGTATATAGGCCCTATATATTATTTATATATTTTGCTAAATTCGATTTTGAGCTAACATAGGGGAGCTAGTTGTACAGAGAGGTAGGTTGACAAGCGCTAAATTTTCGCGCCATTTAAAACAGGAAGTTGACTAAAGCGTCATAGTAGGTCCAGGCCTAGACAAGGATGGTAGCCCTGTAGTCACAAATATTTAAAACTTTTTGTGTTATACTAAAAAACGTGGTTTTGGCACCTCAAAGTGAATTTCGGAATTTGTAAATGATACTTACTGGATTTCAGACAAAATAGAAAGGTGTACGTGTTTTAACTTGTTAGGACATGTTTTAACATATATTTTGACACTATATTAGTTATAATTTTTTTTTAAAAAATTACTGCAAAGTGTTAGGGCTAAGAAACTTTAAAAAAATTCAACATGTGCATGGGGCAAGTGGCCACAAAACCATAAGGCATGTTGTCACCATGTGAGAACCGACAAGGTTGGCTTAGTGGTTACGCTTAGCTCCTTGAACTCGGGAGACCCGGGTTCAAACCCAGATCGGCTATCCTGGTTGTGGTTTTTCGTGGTTTATCACAACCTCCCTTAATCGCCCATAGCACATATAGGCGGATGCCGGGCCACGACCGTATACTCTTGCACTTAAAAAATCTGGTAATTTGTCCCCTGCCACATGGCATTTTACATGCTGACTGCAGGGTAACGATTTGAATTGAATTGAACTACATTTTTGCATTGGAAAATTAAATGCTGCAGACATACACAAAATATAATGTTCATTTTCTAATGCATTTTGGTCACTGAATGCAAAAATGAAGTCTACATTTCAAACACACAATTTAAAAGATATTGACTGAAATTATGGCAAACGTGACAAGTCGTAAATGCATTGTTTTGAGCTAAAATAACTAGTCAGGGTGTAATTTTTGTGCTCTCAAAGCTGATGGCTACAGTTGTATTCAGTATTGAAACACATATTATATTCACCGACTCTATTAACATATGCCATGACAACATGCCCCACCATCGGGGCAGGTTGTCACAAATTTGGAGTGACTTTAAAACACGAATAACAACCTTGAAATTAAACAAATTAAAAACAGGAATTGTTTATCCAAGAGTTGCTTTATTACTAAGTAATTTTGGTTTTCACCTCATACCTTTATTTTCAAGAATTATTTTAATAAATATCATGTATTAACATCCTAATTAATTTATCATCTGGTATATGCATTGTATATCACAGTGAACAGCTGAATGAATTTAAAGCATCTATGATCAGTCGGATACAGGAAATGAAGAAGTGCTACATTGATGGCCAGAGAGACAATTACATTAATGCGTTCATAGGCGAGCAGAAAGCCAATCAAAAGAAAGAAAAAAATGACAACATGTTTCCAGGTAATTGCTAGTGTGGATAATTATATTATTTTAGGATAAATGCAGAGAATTTTAAAACTGCACATCATACAATTAATGCATGAATATTAAGCATGCTAAGAACTGATTGCTAGCACTCGTCTTGACTTCCCTGGTTGAAACAATTTATTCCTGAAAAATCATATTCCTTATTTTTTATTCAATCATCTATTTAGATGATGCACTAGAGCAGAATGCAAGATCCCTGATGGCTGCTGGAACAGAAACCACAACAAACACCCTTCTATGGAGCATCCTTTACATGACATTACATCCTGAAGTACAAAAGAAAGTTCAAAAAGAAATTGATACCATTATTGGAAAGGAACGAGTACCATGCTGGAATGACAGGTTAAGGACACCTTACACAGAGGCAACTCTTAACGAAGTACAACGGATGGCAACTCTTATACCGACTAATATACCGCATAGGTAAGTTAATATATGCTTAAATGATATTTCCAAGAGAAAATGCACATAATATCATATTAATTGGAATACAATGGGATTAGTCTGTAACTGTTTTAATCCAATCGTGTTAATCGGTTATTTAGAAACAAAACAATGTGTGCATTCCTCAAGGTTTGTCTCAGATAAACTGCTGTCCTGATTTACTGATGTGCTAATTAACCTGAATCCACTGTAATTCTTGTATGAGAATTCCAATTTGGTTGGCCACCATATACAGGATGTTATAAAAGTTCCACAAACAACCGCTTATATCATAAATTTATTATGCATCCAAATTAAAGATTGTTATGAATCAAACAACTATGTTTTCAAGGAGTCTATTTAAACTAATAAAAGATTAACCCATCAGCCCCCTCCCTATTCAGGAGGGTTAGGCAACTTCGAAAATTTAAATGGGAATTACCTATTTTTTCTCTACTTTCTATACATTTTTCTCCAATTTCTTTGTTATCAAAATTAGAGCGTTTTATTTGCAAAATAATTTCACAAAAATAATGATAAATTAAAGAGCTATCAGCATTTATACATGTAAGATGCTAATAGTTGGCGTCAGTATTGGTTTAAAATTGTCAAAAATGCTGACCCTGAGTTTATTCTGCATATCATGGGTGTGGAGAATTTGTTTCATTAATTCAGTGTACCTTTATTGTCCAAAGTTTTTGATTTGTTACAAGATGTGATTTCTCATTTATAAAAAATTGGCCCATATACAGTGTAGATTTTGTATTTACATGCACACACAAGTTTACTCTTGTTAGCTAGTTAAAACTTTAAAATGCATTTATTTCGGCAGAAATACCAAAGAGTGTGAATTGTTCGGCTACATCATACCTAAAGACACCTTCATAATAAGTAATCTGTGGGCTGTCCATAATGATGACAAATTGTGGAAAAATCCAGAAACATTTCGACCTGAACGTTTCCTGAATGCAAATGGGGAAATTCACAAAACTGAATATCTGATTCCATTTTCCATGGGTAAGTGAAAAGCAACTCTAGCCATAATATTTTTTTTATTCCTTAAACAATTTATAAAAGGTAATATATTTTAATATACACGTTCAACAATTTAAGGAAAACGGGAATGCTTAGGAATATCACTCGCCAAGATGGAACTATATTTGTACTTTGCTTCAATGCTTCAGAAGTTTACCTTTAGCAGCCCAGAGGGTTCAACAGCAAGCTTGGAACCGAGAGATGGCATTACATATGGACCAAAATACTTCAATATTAGGTCTGCAATAAGAAGTACAGCTTAATTTATTACTCAATTTTGTATTTGTTTTATCCAATAAAAAACCCGAATTATATGAGATTTATATAAAGTTTATCATATATTGGGTCTTTATATGTTGTGTTTATCATACTATCATGTATTGTGCCATGTTAATTGGCTGCATGGTATCATAGCATCCAAAGTATGCAAACACATGTACTGTAAGCTTACAAGCATAATTATTTCTAATAATTTTTAAATTTTAATACAATTATCTAACAGAACTCTGTTTAACATTCGGATTCATCAATATATTCAAACTAATAGATACATATAATTAAATCTGAATTTTAAGTAAAGGAGACATCTAATTTTGTAGCACATTTTGTTGTTGTTAAATCTTCGGTAAATTTGTCCATTGGTTATGCTAGCCAAAAATAGCATGTACATACTCTTAAACCTGAGTTAAATTAATTTGAACTAACTGCATGTACGTTCCAGAATAAGAACAGTTTATGGTGAGCCTTATAACCTTTCACTGAAAATAATGGAGAAATGTAATGTTTCATGGAAACCCTACCTGACATTATCCTTAAAGCATCTGCTCCATTTCTGTGACAAATGAAATAAATATTACACAATGGGAGGGAAGGTTACCCTGTAACACCCCATCTCTTCACTCGATCGTGTTGTAAATTTTATTAATATTTAATTTTCTCGATCACCTTACAACTTCACAAGCATGAATTTAGTAATGAGTCTACCTGAAGCTGGTTGCATCTGAAAAGCACATTTAAAAGTAAGTTGGCCAGGCCATTCTTCTGGACGGTTCCCTATCATTTGATTTGCATTTAAAATGTTTCCTTACTTTTATAGTGCAACTTTCAAAAGACAGCCATGGTATTTTTTCTTAAATCTTAAAGTTATGAAAATTCCTGTTAATGCGGTTACACAGGAAGTCATGTGTGCTTATTCCATTGATGTTGATAGATTTTACCTACGACCATTTTTTCACAGAAATCCAAATTAATTACTAGCCGCAACACTATAAGGACAATTAAAATGTCAAATTGTGAAGAGGAAGAGAATGTTGGCTTAGTGGTTATGCTTAGCTCCTTGAACTCGGGAGACCCAGGTTCAAACCCCGTTCGGCTATCCTGGTTGTGGTTTTTCGTGGTTTCCCACAACCTCCATTAATCGCCCATATAGGCACATAAGCGAATGC
>JAQGCC010005955.1:0-10813 GCA_034698905.1 Xestoiulus laeticollis
AAATTATGGAATTTTATTTTTGATAAAGAAATCAATGCACACCTAAAGGATTTTTCAAAAAAAATTTAAAAAAAAAATTTTCAAAAAATTTTAAAAACAAAAGGAAAAAACAACAGCTCGAATTTCGGCCCCATCTTAACCATTGTGGATCATAGTGGGGATCGCCCCCTAAACTTCCATCAGCTGTTGGTCCATCTTCCGAACTCTGTCATCGTTCGCTATGTGGCGCACCATGAAATCCCCCATAATGCTACGCTTGAAAACAAAACCTATAAATGAATAACATCATCTAACTTTTCGGTTGACCTAAAACCTCTTGCATTTGCGATTTAGAAAAATGCGACTAGAAAATAGCAGTGGGACCAAAGAGCAAAATAATAAGTGAGTTTCTAATAGCGGTTCGCCTTTGGCCTTATTGTAATTTGTAGTTTTGGACAACTGCAAATTGCCAAAGACTAATGCAGGTTTGTTTAAATTTTTTATGCTGAAAAAATGCTTTATACATGTACTATGAAACTTAAGATTTTGTCTGTACTTTTTATAAATACGGTACGTACACTCCATCCCCACTACTTATATGTAGGCTACGTATCTGTTATCTTTCGCGTTGTCAAAACTCCAAAGATCAACCTAAAATTGTAACATCAACAACTACCAATCATTTCATTTTACTCTAGTCCAAGATTAGCAAGAGGAACGACAGCTTACTATTGTAAATATGAAGAAGTTATTGTCGAGAAAGGAAATAAAAACCGAGCAAAGCTTCGTAGGCAAAAGTTTCAATGTGGGAAGGCATACTGTGACAGTTGAAGATACCATCGCAGAAGGTAAATGCACTTTCCAAACTACATTTAGAGGTCGTGGTTTTATAATACTTTGCTAGTCCATACAACAATAGCTGTAGCAAATAATAATGAAAGCAAGTAGTAAAATGTAATTTTTAAAGTGTGTTCAAATTTTTGTCCAGGTGGCTTTGCATTAGTGTTCCTCGTAAAAGGCGCTAATGGGGTTCGCTATGCCTTGAAGCGAATGTATGTCAACAATGATTTTGATTTGGGTGTTTGTAAAAGAGAAATCCAGATAGCGGTAACTGATTTTTTGTCACGTTGTATTCCAATTGATCTAAATAAGATAGGTGTTCCAATTTTCCTATCTGGCTCCCTCATTATTTTACAGAGCAGCCTAAGTGGTCACAAGAATATAATTGGATTTTTGGATTCGAGTATAACTCACACTGGGAATGGCGTTTATGAAATTCTTATGCTTATGCATTATTACAAAGGTTTTTATACTATTACTTTTGTCACGTGCTGTTAAGCCCCGTTCTCATGGAGCCAATAAAGCTGCGACATTGGTGCCCTAAAATTGCAAGATTACTGTCGTTACGGCTTTACCTGTTCACACGATGCGGTTAAAATGTCGTTCTTTTTACGATATATTACGTCATGTTTACCAATGCTGCCAAGCTTATAAACAACCGAAAGAAGTTCACGCAAGAAAATAAAATGTGTTATGCAAAAAAAAAAAACCAGGTACATTATTTCGAGTTATTAATTATTAAAAGTTTGAAAATGTGAATTTCATAGTCTAAAATAGTTCAAAAGCTGCAATGTTTTTGAGCGACATTAATACCGCATATAAAAACTTTTTGATATGCGACAATGCAGCCGCTGTAACACGACTGTGACTTCGAAAACTGTTCTCACGATGAGTTCTCCGTGAGAACGGGGCTTTACATATCATTTATTAACTCGTATGTTAGGAAATTCTAAAATGTGTGGATTTTCAGGGCATGTTCTTCAAATGATGAATGATAATATTCAAAACGGTTTTGGAGAAACTGAAGTGCTGCGAATATTTTGTGACATGTGTGAAGCTGTTTCCAGGTTGCATCACTGTCAGACTCCCATCATTCACCGCGATCTCAAAGTAGAAAACATTTTAATCGGTGATAGTGGTAATTACGTTTTGTGCGACTTTGGCAGTGCAAGTGCCAAGATTCTCGATCCGCAAACGCAAGGTATTGCTACTGTAGAGGAAGAAATTAAAAAGTAAGTGCTGTCGATGTTCCGATGCCTTATAAATGTCTCAGGTTGACACTTGATTTCACTTAGCGTTATTTATCTTGCCAGATACACTACGCTTTCCTACCGATCCCCTGAAATGGTAGATTTGTATTCGGGAAAACTTATCACGACGAAGTCTGACATCTGGGTAGCTATTCGTTAAGTTTGATTAGAAAAAAAGTTTAGCCACGACTGATGCTAATTGCGTATCAAATTATTTTAGGCTTTGGGTTGCCTTCTGTATAAGTTATGCTTTTTCACTTTGCCTTTCGGCGAAAGTACCTTGGCCATTCAAAGTGGAAACTTCACCATTCCCGATAACTCTCGCTACTCGCATGCCTTGCATTGCTTAATTCGTAAGTTTAATGTCACTATTTGTCCTCTTAATCGATCTTAATTGAGTGACAGGTATCCCAGCCGTCCTCTTAATCGATCTTAATTGAGTGACAGGTATCCCAGCAGTCCTATATTTTCTAAAATTCTTATGTTTTTGATATCGTCCTATATTTTCTTAAATTGTCCTATATTTTCATTAACTTTTGTATAGGATTGCAATAACCAGGGTGACAAACAAGTCCTGAACGTCCTAAAACAGTCCCAAATACATGGATTCCAAAAAAATTTCTTAAAGTCCTAAATATTCCTAAAAAACTCAAAAATACCCTCTGAATAATTGTACAAATTATTGTAAAAACTATGTTTCAAAAGTTGAAGTTACATGTAGCCTACCCCAGTTATTATGACTGCTATATTACTTGCAAAAAACAATCCACTAAAATGCACTAAAAACACAGTAAATTTTGTTGCGAATTAAAAATAAAATTCTATAGTATATATTTAAATAGTCTTATCATTTAATCTAAAAAAGTCTTAAAAAGTCCTAAATATTGAATATGAAAAAGCGTTTGCCATCCTGTGTATAAATATATTTGTCCTATATTTTCAAAGAAAATGCCCTAAAGTTGTTCTATATTTTCAAAGAAAATGTCCTATAATTCCTATATTTGTATCCCTAAAAGTGGCTGGGATACCTGTTAAATTCCCATAAACGATTTTGGTTGCTGAAAAATTGATTTCAGGATTTATGCTGGAGCCTGAACCTGAGAGAAGACCAGATATTTTCCAAGTGTCATATGTAACATTCACGCTTGCTGGACGAGATTGCCCCGTTCAAAATCTAAATGTGAGGGATTAGGGTTTTAATAATATTCAATATTATGAAAGAAAAAAGCGTTCAATGACTCCTATTTTTTGTATAGAATACCCCCATTCCAAATGTCGCCCAACTCACAAGCCTTTCCAGTGAGAACGAAGGCCGAAAGTCGTCCCTTAAAGGTGTCAGACCACAAGTGCCCACTGCAACTGCCATTCAACCCGAAGGAACATCCGTGGCACCTCGACAAAGGCCAAAGGGCTCGCAGTCAGCCACTCCGATAGGAAGTTTGCCTTTGCCACCTGTTCCACCAAATCCGGTTTTGGCAAAGAAACAGCAAACTCCAACTCCCACAAATGCACCGCAGTCATTTATCGGAATGACAAGTAGTAAGAGCATTTAATTCAATTCATTTGTTTTTGGCTATAACTTTGTGGCTGTAAATAATTTGCATGTGTTGTTCTTTGTGCATTTCGTAGACGATTCTTTATCCCAAGAGAATACACCGTCTACAATTTCTCCGGTTTTATCGACAACTGCCCTTTTTCCAATGCTGCTTGATCTGGACGATTGTCGACCCGGCATTGGTTCTGTACCGTTACCCGTACAAATGCCTGGCATTACTTCACGCGGTAGTCTGGTTTCTCCACCTCTTTATGTGCAGAATGCAAGAACCGCAATTTCACCGGTACAGAATCCCTTACTTACACCGCATCTTCAGGTTGCTCCTTTAGTGGAGCAGTTATTTCCTTCTACTTATCCGGATCCGTTTCGAGATGCTGGCATCATCCACGAAGAATTTAAAGTGCCAGCCATTCCTATCCACGTTTCCAATGCCGTAACTTGTTCGGATCCTAATGCCGCCTCTACACTCGTTTCTTTGCCTCAGTTGGCTTCTTCTAGCATTCCTCGGACCCATCATAGACGAAACGTTAGCGACACTTCAGCGTTCAATAAGTTAGTCTGCATTCATTCTTATTAGCACAATAATTTTTAATAAGTACCCTGAAGATTACACACGTTTATAATCTGAAATTCTACATTTTTTTCTAGTTGTAGCTTTTAGTTTGAGCACTAGTTGTAAGCTTTTTTGGGTTAAACAGTATCGAATTTTCTTAAAAATTACCATGATCTCTTATAACTTTTGCGTATGTGGAAATCCAAAGTAGTTACATGTCTCTCGTGTTACCTGATCTCACCTTAAGAAACACTGATGTAGCGTAGACCTCACCTGAGCATCTTCGCTCACCTGAGTTTAAAACGAGAATGTTTTGTTTGAAGTTTAAGTGTATATATCGCACGGGGGAGGTTGATATCTGAAAATACAAACTCAGTAGGAGTTTACACTCGTCAGGAACTTTTACCTGGGTATAAGATACTTTTTGACATTATGTTATTCTAATATAAATATGTAACATAATTAGGACATATGCGATGGAATCCCACCAGTTTACCACTTCCTGTGATGTCTCCAAAGCTAAGTCAGCAGCAACCACTCCAAGCCACAGTCCTCCACAAGACGGGCATCTGTCGGCGCATGTCTCAGATTGGAATCCTTTCGAAGATACGGTTGCTTTTGGAAAAATGACAGAGGACCACATATTTGGACAAGAATTTGATAAAATTAGACGGGGTTCTCAAAGTAGTACGTTTAACCTTTCAGTTCACTTTTGTTCGGTCTTTTAAGCGGCCGGTTCAGAAAAACAGCACCGATAAAAACAATGAGGGAGTTTATCGATGCTCTGATATTCAGTTTTTGTAACTAGCATATTATCGAGTTTAGTAATCCAATTGTTTCCTTATTATTGCATTTGCAGGTATCTCCAATGTAAAAAGTAGGGAGAGTTTAGTGATGACCACTCCAGATTTAGTCGAAGATCCATTTTTTTCAGCTCCGTTTAATCCTCCTGGTTAGTTCTAAGAATGCTTTCTGTCAATTTTATCTTTGTTTTGAAAGTTTTTACACATTTTAAATTCTTTTAACATGGTTTTTACTTTGTATTGAAGGCATACGCAGCAGCAGCAAAGAAGCAGCACGAAAATTACAAAATTATAGTTCAGATGGCTCTCAGCAAAGTAGCGGAGGTAAAAGATAACCCTGCCTATGCCTAGAACAATTGTAGCTGCACCTAAATCACTGTCGATAATTAAGCCTCACTGCTCATGATACAAAATGGACTTGGCATCACTGCAAACACAGTTTCAATCTGTATGTAATACATTATGATTTACCTCTCGTGAAAAGTGACACCATTGCATTTGGTGATTATCTACTTAAAATTCATCAACAAGCATTATGCTAAATTACAGTGACTAATTTGTTGCATATCAGGGAAAAAAGATTAAAAAAGTGGGGAGATAGTAATTAGCTTAGAAAGAAATTATCTTTAATGCATAATTTATACCATCAGAAATTATGTAAAACTTGCTTTTTAGGACTACAGAGATTATCTACCATAATCCATAAAATGCATCTTGCATGTATTTCAATTTTGTGATTGCTTTTGTAACCAAAGTCAGTAAACTAGTGAAATTTGATATGCGCACAATTTTTAAATGTAATTGTTGAAGACATGTGTGATGCATTTTATGGATTTAAGGCTGGACTAAACACCCCATTTCCTATGGGTTATTTTCTTGACGAGCCCAGCGTATTTTCTAATTTAAATTCTGGAGGAAAAAAATTGGTAAAAATTCTGTTTTCATAGATCTAATGCACAGAGACCATGTTTTTTTATGAAAATGTCTAGTTATTTTTAAAATTAATAAATTAGATTTTTTTTTCTAAATTTTGCGGGTGTTTGCGTGGTCACACCTGGTGTCAGCTACCTGCAATTTATCGTCGCGTTTCGAAAATTTATTGATTACTTGCTTAATATTAAAGAAATGCTAATATAAATGTATCTGTGCCCTAGCTTGATAAATAATTCATGCTTTAAAATTAAAATACACACCTTAACTGGTATAATTAATTTGCTGATCTCGTAATAAAATTCAAATTCCAAAAAACGCCCAGGTGGCATCAAAGCCCTAGATCTACGAACACAGTATTTTTACCAATTTTTTTCCCCAGAATTTTATTTAGAAAATGCGCTGGGCAAGTCAAGAAATTTACCCATAGGAAAGGGGGTGTTTAGTTCAGCCTTAATTGCGGGCATAATTTGCTTCATTCAGTTCTATAACGAATTCAGTGTTTACGACTTTAATATTTTTCACAAAGATCTCCTAAATGTGAAGAAATCACAACCAAATATTTAATTAAGATAATTGAAAACTCTTTTCAGTTGGAAGCTGTTATGAAATATTGCTGAAGCAATCCGAGGTTTGAGTATATTTTTTCAACGATCAAATGGTTGCTCATTTTACTTTTTTAAAATCATGTCCAACGATTAACCTGAAAGCCAATTTACGCTTATAATGGTTCCCCAAATTCTCCAAATGAAAACAAATTTCTAACATGATATTATTATTGATGTTGAGAATGAACTTATCAAGAACATTTTGCCTTTCTTGTTCAAGAGGAGTAATTCTACTGATGTTTTGCTGCCATATGTCCACATGTGCTTGTTCTGTTTTTAGAAAATGTACATGAATGTGGTGTAAATATATCTATGCTAATCGAATCTATGTAATTAAGTTTTATCTCTATTGTTTTGTTTTCAATGTATAGCCTATCAAAAGTATTATTGAATTAAAATTGCTACAAATGGAAACAAACGTGTCGCCCATTCCTTTTAAATATACTACGATTTTTTAAAACTTGGGATAAAAGAGTCAGGATAAATTACCATTTATGATCAAACAAAGGTTAACTGGACTTTAACCCCGTTTTATCTGTCAGCTATCTAATCATTGGAAAAACAAGTGGCTATACAAGCAAAATGCAAAACTTTTTCAGTTAATCACAATTGTTTACCGATTAGATAATACATATATGACACCACAGATTGATCGCTTATCCATTAAGAGGGTTGCATACAGAATAAGCCTTTTATTTTCTAAATTATTTTTTAATTTATTTTTGGAAACTGTTAGGAACAAATGGATTGTACGAGGACCTAGCATAAATATTCTATTTTTTGTTTATGTATTGTATATTCCATTTCGTAGAAATATGTCTGTAAAGTTTATAATTGTAGAGGGTCTGGTGAACTTTCCAGACATATTTCCATGTAATGCCAAAATTAAATAAAAAAATAATTTATAAAAAGGGCTTATTCTGGTATGCAACCCTCTTAAGTGGTTTTTGACTACATTAAGACCAGTTTGTTTCTCCAATTTAGGTGAGGGTGTTGCAACGCGCGAGAACGTTCAGCTGTTGCCTATCGAAACCGCTAGACCACAAGATTCGTCGATGGTGCCATCGAGTCTGTCGAGTCACGATCTTCGACACCGGCATAGCAGCGACAACTCCAGTGCCGCGTCACACGAGGGCAGTCGCAGCGACATCAGCGGAAAATCTTGGGATTTGTTTGGCCCCTCTTCCTTCGTCCGTATCCCGCAGGAGGACCGTTCCAAGTACGCCAAACTTCAGAACGTGGACGATGAAGAGCTGAAAGCGATTTGTGCGTTGCCTTTAACGGACGACAACGATTCCATAGGATCGGCCAGCGATTTGCAGAGGGCTGACGACGGGGACGACGAAGCGGACGAGGAAGAGGAAGCGTGTTATCCGCAAATACCCGAGCTTGCCACCGCGGAACACCAGATCGTAGCGAACAAAGGTTGCAATGCGAGAGCACCGAAGCATTTCTTGTCGTCCTCTCAGAGAGAAATTGGGGATGGCAACACCACGTTCGCAGCGGACGAAGATGGCGATACACCTTTATTGGATGACAACGAAATGTCCGAAACGGGGGATATGGAACAATTGATGCCCAAAATGGATTCTGGATCGTCCTCCTTCCCTTTGGAAGCTTTGTCCTCGCCTGCTAAAGTGGACGTTTTTGGGGCTGCACCGTTTAACAAGTCATCCTTATTGAAGGTTAGAAACGCCGTTAGTCCGCAAGATAAAGAGATTGTCCCTGGACAGGTAGACATCTTCGCTCAAGCGCCTTTTAAGAAACCGACTAAGCCGAAGGAAGTACCGACTGCGACCCAGCGTCCCGTTCCATCGAGGAATGCCGGGGCGTACCAAAGGACGACATCGCAGCTGCTGCTTCAATGCGTTCCGAGCACGGAGTCATTCGCTAAGCCTGCTTTGTATACGGAATGCACTTCTAAAGAGCAGCCTGCCTGCGAGATGAGGGTGTTTCACCAAGAGGTGGATCTATTTGGCTCGTTGCCGTTCAGCCAGATGACGAGTCCACGTATTGCTAGCGTCAAACCTCCCGCTCCATCTCTTCACTCGCCGCAGCGCAGTATGGCCGACGGGTCAAACCCAAATCACTTTAGTCAAGAATCAGAAATGATTTCTCAGATGACCACCTCTATGTCTATGCCCATTCAACCCCTCTCGCAGCCACCTCCTGTCCAACAGCGTCCCCACTCGTTGCCCACGCCCCCGGTGGTGATGGAAAGCCGCCCTCTTTACAGAAGGAAATCCAACAACGGCACCCAAAGGGCAAAGCAAGGGAGCCGGATCATGGGCAGCACCCTGCGGAGGAAGGGGGTGAGCAAAGGGGGTAGAACGAGGCGGGATTCCACCGACAGCAAAAGCTCGAGCAACAGCGAGGGAAGTCGCCCCAGCCCGATGCACGCCGCTTCTAAAAAGGATAAGTCCAAATATCACAACATAATCGAAGATTCCCAAGACGACAACGCAGTCGTTTTGACCGCGCCCAAGACTCTTCAGCAGCAGCCCCACAAAAGTAAGAAAGCGAAAGCGAAGAAAACGGTCAAACGCAACCAAGACAAAGGAAGCAGTGCCTTCGCAAACATGAGTTTCGAAGACATATGCAGCGACGAAGAAACTCTCGGGCAAGCCCAGTTTCAGTCTTATTCGGAAGAGGTGGACATATTAAAAATGGCCTCTAATCCCATCATTAGTTTACCCAAATTCTCCAGCAAGAAACACTAATGCGGTCTAGTTTTACAGAGCGATATTTAGCAATAAGGAAACAGCTACTTGGGGCTAGTATTTATTTATTAGAAAAAAATATGATTTTTGGCGATTTTTTTTTTTGGATGCAGTTGCAGAAATAATGACGAACTTATATATATATATATAAATATATATAAAATATATGTATACACGTGTATAAACAATTTTCTTTTTGAGTACTCGTCGTTTTATTTTTAATTTTTGTTTTGTCGAAAGCTGTGATCATATTTATCCAATATCCGGCCTGCTATAAGAGTACGATGATTGTCATGGCGGCTTCCTTATGAATGAGATTTACATTTGTCTATGTGCTCATTGCTTTCAGACCCAAGTTAATCATTTTAGAATTATGGGCATGTTCAGCTGAATGAATAAAACTTGCGGCTATTTCGAATTGAATTGTTATAATTGTATGTGTAACGAAAAGCTCACGTATGCTATTGATAATGGAGCGATAAGAAATTTATAAAATTCATTTGCTACAAAAAAAATAAAGTATACTATTGTTACCTGCTTTTGGTCAGTGACGTCTAGTGACCAACGGTACCTCCGCAGCAGTAGTATTCGGTAACATCAATTAATCGGGATTAAGGGGAATGTAATATTGGTACCGTGTTGGCCCTTGGCTTCCCAGAAGCGCTACTGACCCCTTTCTTCTAGGAGGTATCCCTGATATAAATATAGAGAGGTCTTCTTTTGCATAGGGGTCAATAATTAGCCTAATTATTGTTAATTATTGGTCTTTATTGCGAGTATTAATACATGTTAGCTAAACCCAATACACAATATTAATTACATGTCTCTGCATGTTAAATACCCCTCGAGAGGGGGGTGGAAGTTCCCCCTTATAGGCAAAATCTCCAGGGAGGTGAATAGGCCCTTACCCTGGAGTTGGTATTTAGCCCTTGTGTGCAGAAATAGGCCAACATAAAAAATCACCAAACAAACAAACAAACCAAAACCCGCTCCCTGCCCCTACTTTTAAGTTCCCCATAAGACTTTTTTCCTAAATTTCTTCTTACTACCTCAAACATGCAACATATGTGGTTCCTTTTCAGGGTATAACCACCTTTTATGCCCTGAAGCAAGCAGAAGCTAAGCAAAATTCATCATATATCTCCCTTCTCACATAACAATAAGCTCTTATCATAAGACCCTCTCACACCCTCCCTCTTCATTAGGCATCCATATTAACACCCCTTAACTCTACAATATATGGGAACATCCATTAAAGACTTCTTCGATTTTTTGACTTTTTTTGACCCCCTGCCCCCCTAGGTATGCCAACGTCTGTTTTTCACGACCATCCCCCCCTATAAAGTTTCTGATTCCAAAGCAACATTTGCGAAATTTATTAACTTAATTAAATTATGAAGGGGGATCTGGACTACATGTTTTTCTATGGGGAAATTTTATAACCTACTTTTAAAAAAACTACTTGTTATAATACAAAAATAAAAATTGATATAAACGAAGTATTTTTGTAGCTACTGCATGATCAAAATTTCATAATTTTCCCATTTATAGGGAATTTTTAAAAAATTAAAAACT
>JAQGCC010005956.1:0-10813 GCA_034698905.1 Xestoiulus laeticollis
AGTTTTTAATTTTTTAAAAATTCCCTATAAATGGGAAAATTATGAAATTTTAATCGTGCAGTAGCTACAAAAATACTGCATTTTTATCAATTTTTATTTTTGCTTTATATCAAGTAGTTTTTTTAAAAGTAGGTTTTAAAATTTCCCCATAGCAAAACATGCAGTTCAGTTCCCCCTTAACATCCCCAGAGGAAAAATTCATTTATGGATATCCATAACGGTTGATGAAGTTATATTGGATCTCTATTTAGATGGATCAAATTATTATGAATATCCAAGTATTGATATCTATGGCAATGGATGAAATAATTGTCAATATCCATGGCAATGGATAAAGTTATTATGGATATCCATGACAATGACTCAAATTTATGTGGATGTCATAATAATGGTTCAGAGTAAAATGGACATCCATAAATATCCACACAATTTTTTTATATATCCATACTTGCATGTATGGATTTTTCCACTGGGCATGCTTGTGACGCTAATATTTTTAAGGCTAAACTCATCGCAATTTCAATAATTTTCTCTTTCTGGCACAATGATTGTTTTTTCCTGCTATAAATGCATCATCATTCAATCGAATTGCAGATTACACCCAACATTGTTCAAGAATGCGGCTATTGTCATTTGATGCACAAGAAAGCATTTCTAAATTAAAATCAATGTCACGAGTTTTTGAATATCTTTGCAGATACCTAAAAGCGATTGCTTTGTAGTTTCGGAAACACTACTCAATCTTTGCTCACATGTGTTGTTCACATTCCTATTGTTAGAAAGAAGAATGTCCATTGAACATTGTCGGTGGTTGGCAAAACCATGGCATTAAAAAAAAAAAAAAAAAGAAATGTGCATTCTCAATCCACAAAAACTGTTAAACTATTCATTCATCCCGGGAAATGACGTCATTATGTCGATGTCGGAAAGGGTTTCAGAATTCTCAAGAGCAGTGGTCTTGAAAATTGGAGTCATTGTGTGAAAATTCTCAGTCAAAATCAAGTTATTTGCAGTGCCATCAAACGTAAATGGCACATTTTTTTAAAATGTTGGACTTGTTCTAGGTAACCTAACCTAACCTAACTTAACCTAACCCAAATCAACAGTTTGAAAATGTTCCACCCTTGGATTCTTGCTCTTGTTCTTGGTGCAACAAGACAAGAAATAGTTGGGCTTATTGTCATATGTTTAAATTTTCTTTCTTCAGGGATGGTCAGTATTTTTTTTTTTTTTTGAATGCCTGGAAAGTCTGGGAATTTGATAATGTAATTGCTTGGGCAACCATGCGTCATCATTTTAAAAATATCGATAGGTGGCAGTATAATACAGTTTCATAAGCAAGTTATCGATTTTATGAAAGTGGTCCTTTGTCTGAACAAGCCATCGAGCGATGGCGCTGGAAGTCTTGCTAGTGCCGCATGATTACAGAGTGACAGCAAAATTGGCATTGAATTATACAATTTGGGTTTGAGAGATAGCAATTTATAGGAATATAATTATATAACCATATAACCTATAAGAAGCGCCATACCTGCCATGTTAATTTCACAGGCAATTTCCACAGAACTGGAAAACGTGGAATAGACAGGTGAAAGTGATTTGTAAAAGCCAGAGAAGGTCAACACAAAACTACATGTATTACATTTGTTTTCCTATGGCCAGTTTTTAGATACCACAAGTCTACATAATGAATGAGAAATGGGGAATATCCCTTTTAACTCATTTTAGCATGCCCTAAGTGCAGTTTCACCCATTGTGAACCTTGCCAAGGCCAGAAGTGTCCTTTAATTCATTTTGTCCTTTGCCAAATGCCTACTTGAACATTGGCTAATTTTGTTCCTTGCTAATGGCCGAAGTACCGTTTCATCCATTTTGACTCCTACTAAGGTCCTAAGTGTCATTGGCCCCGTTTTGAACTTTGCCAAGGCCCTAGGTGTTCTTTGGTACGTTTTGATCATTGCTATATTGGTTGAAGTACCGTACGTTCATATGTTTTGACTTTTGCTAAGGCCCTACTTGTCTTTTAGTAGATTTTGCCATATACCAAGGACCTAGCTACGCATACTTTGGCTCATTTTTGGCTACCGTTTTGTGGTTTCACCCATTTTAACATATGCCAAGTTTCTAAGTGCAGTCTAACCCATTTTGATCCTCTCTAGGACCTAAGAACCCTTAGGCTTGGCAAGTACTCGAAACTCGTTGGTTTGAGCTCGTTCGAGCCTGTCACAAACTCCATGTTTTCTGTCGTTCTAAATGTCAAAGGTCACAATTCGTTTTACCACGCGATTACCTCTGTGTACCCAGGCCCATACCTGATTGTTAACCGGCTGAAGCACTTTTATCGAGTGTCGTTAACGTTTTGATGGGATTTTCCCTCCATGTTTACCCTACTTAATTCCCAGCTATAGCACACATGGCTTTATGACGTTGTTTTCCTAAATCGCTAAAGCGGAAAAACTGTCTTTTCCTATATAGATTTACACGTTTGTCGTGACCTTTCCATCTTGTTTCTGCTTGGAAATGTCGAGGACACACCCTGACTAATTCCCTTCAAATACTATTATGTCATACCATTGATTAGGGCTGTATTTTCCCCCGCTATAATGCAATGTTTATAAAAAAAATCTCTATGTACGCATGCTTGCTGATATATCCGCATTGCCGTTTACACGAAATCTCAGGGTTTAATTCCTCCAGGACGTTGTCATGACAACCCCAGATTCAAGTCTGGTAACACGAGAGACACTATTTGAGAACGACCCTTTTAGTCTTCTGCGCTGTTTTTTTGACCCACAATCATTGCATTGGACTTCCATGATGGCAATTTTTTTTGTGGAAAATGCGCAGAAATTGGGATATATGTTGCAGGCACTGCAGTAGTTTGTAGGCAATGCACTTTAAAATGTTGGATGTTTGTAAAACAGGATTCCTCTTCCTCCCCCCCTTCCCAAGAGAACTTGGAATTGCCAGAAAAATTGGATGAACCTGGAATTGCCAGAGAAATTGGATAGATCAGGATAGAGAATAGTCAGGGAAAAGCTGCTTGTGAAACACATGCAAAATGTTGGATTCTTGCAAGACAGGATTTTTCCCTACATCTGCAAAATTTGGAATTGTCAGGGAAATTGATGTACCTGGAATATCCATGGAATTTGGATAGATCTGAAATTGTCAGGGGAATTTGGATGAACTTGAAATTTCCAGAGAAATATGGATAGATTTTGCATAGCCAATGAAAAGCTGCTTGTGAAACATATGTTAAATGTTGGATGCTTGCAAGAGTTTTTTTTACCTACATCTGGAAAACCTGGAATGGGCATTGGAAATCGGATAGATCTGGAATTTTCAGGGAAATTGATGTGCCTGGAATATCCATGAAATTTGAATAGATCTGAAATTATCAGGGAAATTGGATAATGCAATAATTGCAAATGTTGGATGCCCACTAAACAGGGATTTTCCCTTAGACCTGGAATTGCCAGGGAGATTGGATAGACCTGGAATAGTCAGGAACAATGTTCTAATTAAACTATCAAGTGCCTTTTTAAAAATTTGGAATAGTCAAGTGAACGTGTTTGGAAAGCACTATCAAATACACATTAAATTGGGTGGTGCTGCCATTCAGTGGTATTCCCTAAGGGACGTCCGCCACCTTTTCTGTCCAATATTTAATTAATATTTTATTAATACATTTAATTAATTAAAATTTATTAATTAAATTGTCAAACATAAACGAAACATGGGTCCAAGATAATTGCTTTTCCTTTTGCTTCCAATACTTTGGAATAGTGCCCTAAGGGACATAGAACCTAGGAGGAATCGGTTCCATCACCTATAACCGGCCTGTTTTTCTGCGTTGCAGAATTGGTTTTCAGTGCTTTTGAAATCATAAAAATTACAACCGCAATTTAGTGATTTCATTCCTACCAGAATCAATTTCCTCTCCATATCTGCAGTTTTATGGCTTTTTTAGCTGTTTCGTTTTTATAGCAGGATATAAACAGGTGAACTTTAAATTTTCTGATTGCATGTTAGGAGGACAATACAATATACTATAAAATTAAGAGATTCCACCAACAACACCATAGGTACACCATATTTACGCAAGCAGCGCGTATTTATGTCACTTTTGGATTTGAAGTATCCAGCAGGACTTAATTTTTGTTCTGTTTTTCAATTCTGAAAATAAATTTCCTGGAACATGCTCACTAGAAAGTGTACGAGAATAAGGTGTAACTGAAAACCAGCATCACCGAATAAAGAGCTCTTGTGCCAAAATATGGAAATTCTAGTATCAGTAATAGTCTTTTGTTTTACAAATAAAGTGCTTGAAATGAGCTCCTTTTGCCTATCATATAACCATACTGCACTTAGAAATACGAGTTCTATTGTAATAATAGATGTACTTCACCATCCCCCTCAAATTTTGCACATGTGTACAGAATGTTGTAATCTCGAGGTCCTACATTAATTCAATTTAATTTTTTACCCTACAAGCAGCATATAACATGGCATGGGGAAGGTGCAATATTTTAAATTAAGAGGAAGACTATACGGTCGTGGCCGCTTTTTGGTGGAACCATCCCGGCATTCCACCCCGGAGGTTGTGAGAAACCACGAAAAACCACAACCAGGATAGCTGACCGGGGGTTCTAACCCGGGTCTCCTGAGTTCAATGTGCTAAGCGTAACCACTAAAGCACCCTTTACACCGCATACGAATCACTGCCGACGCTGTGCGGTCGACTGCGTTGGGACCGGATATGACGTCGGCGCATGCCCACATGAAATGCAGCGGCGTTGAGGCCGACTCTAAAAAGCCGCCATCTTTGTGTTATGGCTCACCTTATTTCAAAGATGGCTGCCGGCGCACAAGGTGAATGTCTACCTGAATGTCCACCTAGTGGCAAACGTGGAAAACTATTGTCCGTCACGTGTGAATGCCGATCTCTCAACTGAAAAGTGATTTCCGTTTTACGGTGAGTGATTTGCGTTTGGTGCGTGGGGGGCTTAAGCCAACCTTGTATAGCTCCGAGATATAACAACACAGTTGATTGTACTTATACCTTTACGATTCCGAGTCATAAACCACACTAATCCGCATGCGCGAGTGGGACGACATAGCCAACCACTTGATGAGATAGAACTATGAATGCAAATTGAAAAAAAATGGCACTTCGATTAGTGCAAGCGTCGCACTACTAGCGCCACCACTCCCACACATTCATAACCTTCACGGTAGACGACATTTAAGGTTTTCCATTTCCTGCCTTTTTTCAGTACAATTCATGCGTCGTTTCGTAAAAGCACCCTAAGTGCAGCGCCATCATATCCGCTCAGTTAATTTCCCGCCATTTAATTTGGCATCAATTGTACACAAGCACCTCTTCAGAATAGACATTGCACAAGTAGAAGTGTAACTATAGAAAAATGTTGCATTTATGTAGACCTACATGTATACAAATTTCAAATTTTGCATGTTTTCACTGCTTGAGTTGTTCAACTCTTAACTGAAGTGGATTTAGATCTATCACTATTAGTTTCTATAAGGGATCCAAACCTGCAATGCATTCAAATTTGAAAACAAATATGCACCAGATCTACAAAAGAAGGATACTCATGCCATGATTTGAATAAGTTTGCCTTGTACCGTTGTTTAACGCATGTCGGAAACATTACAGCGCATCAAATAAGCATAGAATATAAAGCACATTTTATAAATGCAAATTTACATTGCCAGCCTTCGCAATTAATGTGCTGCGAAGTAATGAATTTTGAATTCAGTTTGCAGTGATTGCCCATTTTTCATATGCATGGAAGTTTAAAGGTTTTCAAGACTCCTAGTAAAAAATTGTAGATGAATATTACATATTTTGTGGAACACTACCCAAAGAGTTTTTGTTAAGGTAGCATGCTACCCCTGGAAAAGACAAATAATTGTTTTTGCTATCCCACATATTCTTGTGTTCCACTGTGCCTTTATAAACATCGATGAAACACGTTGGTTTCAATGGGCTTGTACAATGTGGAGATTTGGGATGAAGCGCCACCCTTCATTCCCATAGAATCCTGAAATACAGTGTTTCTATTGGATGGCTGCAATTTCTTTTTTTGTCGTCACAAGGGTCTTCCATTATTTCACAAAAAAACATTTCTTTATGAAAGACCCTTGTGACGACAAAAAAGAGAAATGGCGGCCGACCAATCAAAACTATATTTCCCGACTCGAGTCGCCAATAATTAATCAAGTTTGATTCAGGGGTTGAGTCATGCTTAAATCATTCGTAACGACCCTTGTGACGACAAAACAGAGAAATGCGGCCGTCGACCAATCAAAACACTACATTTCCCGACTGGAGTAGCAAATAGTCAATCAAGTTTGAGTCCGGGGTTGAGTCATGCTTGATCATTCGTAACGCCGCCCCGTAATGTACAAGGTGCAAGAACGGCTACATTTTGCAATCCAGCATTGCAGTAAAATTGCAGTTTATTTGAATAAAGTACAGTAGATTTTCTGCTAAGGAGAAAGGAGTGATTAGGATAAGCCTTTACATAGAGGGCAAAGGTTCTGCAGCAGGAAGTGGTCGCATGCATGCATGCAGGGAAGCCTAATGAATGAGGCAGCCACAGTAGCAGAGGGGATGTTCAAGAAATGACACTTATCATACTACTCGAGGTGCTTGAGTTAACAGATTACTAAAAAAGCTGTGGGTGTGATCCATGTTGATTCCACATCCGAACAATCAATCGTCAGCGCGTTTTCACAAGAACTCCTTTTCTTTTAAGCTACCATTGTGCCGGATGACAGATGACATTTTTGCGTTTTAATTGTGTGACAAAATGGTGGTTGCATGGATGCTCCTGAGCAATCTCTCTTAATTTTTTTTAGACTGATGCATGCATGAATTGATCGAATAAACAATCGCGAAGCACTTTTCGGAACATCCGAACCGTGAAGGTGGGGCTGGGTCGCCAACCCGGCAAGGTGTAACACAGGCTAAAAAAATACCCCTCCTGTATTGTTCTCTGAAGAACGGGCCAAAGATGGTGTCAGGTGTGATGGTTTTGTGGTGCTTTTTTGCTGTCCACGAGAGAACATTACCCGTACATTAACCCGTTCTTGGTGCATCCTTCCAGACTCTTTTCCTTTAACATTATTGGTTTCTCACAACCTCCCCTTGACCGGGAAGAATGGGGGATTGCAGACACGCTTTATCCCCTTGCAAAAAACGAACCAGACATCTCATCTTTTTGATCTCAGCTCCCCATCACGAATATCACCTGCCTCTCATCTTGACCTCGATCCCCACATCAGCAGGGCTTCCAGAGTTGCCACCTTGCAAGGCTTCATCCGCTGTCGTGGCACATTTCTGGTTGCATTTTAACAGCTTTTTGATGCACTTCGGATTGCTGGGTCTACCTGTTGATTAGTCAGTCATCTCGTGTTTTTGTCCTGCTGGTTTGGGAATTTTAGCGGATTGCATTTATAGGATAACTGCATGACAACCAGTCTTTGACGACCGCAGGGATGTGATGGACGTTCGTGCGTCGTGTTCCCATTAATTATTGAACATGGCGTCGCCTGTCAGAAGTGTGTGCTGCATTCCTGGTGCCGAATTGGGAAAATGAGATTTATCGGATGCTGCAAGGTAAAGCTAAAAGTTTTTGGTGGCTACTGCATGCTAGATGATGGGGAGTTTGCAAGGCAAAATCGAATTTGAGTCCTGGTCACGAATTCTATCTTGTCTCAATCGGACAAATTGATGTCAATCTTTGCACGTGAACATGCGCGAGTGACGTTATTCAGCTCGTTTCAACCCATATGCGATGGGGCTTTCAAAAATTTCGTTGACAATCATCCTGCATGGTCACGAATTCTATCTTGTCTAAGACGAAATAAAAATCTAACAAATTGATTTTATTCTTGGCATGTGCACGTGAGCGATTGACATACGTCATTTCAGCACATTCCAAATCCATGTGATGGGACTTTTAATTATTTCGTTGACAATAGTCCTGGTCACGAGTTCTATCTTGTCGAAGACGAATTAAAAATCGGACAACTTGATGGCAATCTTTGCATGTGCACATGCGAGAGTGACGTCATTTCAGCTCGTTTCGACTCTTTCAAAAATATAGTTGACAATAGCCGGGGGGAAGATTTTGTCTTGTTTTAGCTGAAATAATAATCGGTCAAATTGATTGCATTCTTTTGCATGGGCACAGCGCAAGTGACGGACGTCATTTCAAATTTTCAACGGTTATACATGTACCATTCTATGTATTGATGTGGCTGAAATTTCAAAACTGAATCTCCCATGTCATATTATAACGGCGCTTCATTTAAATACCATCCAAGATGCATTGCTTTCACTTTTCTTGTCGCCTCTATAAAATTGGCGTGGTCACGCGTTTTATCTACTTGTCATCTGACTTAACTGGAATTTATCCCCTTGTTATTTCGGCGAAAACAAGATAGAATTGTTCACAATGATATGATATGATTCTCTACATTTTGTTTCTAGGGCATGCAATGCTGAAAAATATGGACACTCTGGATAAATGTTAATCTAAGCTCTGCAGGTCACAGCATTGAAATAATAAACATGTGCGCCGCCAGGCATGTTTGTTCGTCGCCAAATTTGCCAAATGTAAACTGAACGTGCTTCGTTACACTGTTTGCATATGAAATTGATTTTGGGCGTGTTAAGTAAATGCATGTTTAGTTGGTTGTGCCATGCTCCATTAAGGCTAACAGGCGATTGTCCATTGTCAGTACAAGCAGCCTGACAGTCTGGAGATCTGGGTTGTTGTATTTAATACATAAAGTTGTTTTCTAGTAAATGCATGCTTTACACGTAATTAATCCATTCTTTTTTATAACATGTAGTAGTCTACATGCATTAGCCCTTCATATGGAGCATTTGTTCCCTATATCTTGAATGGCTGGATGACCATGTTGCAATTAGGATAGACACTGATACAAATCTTCTTGCATCACCAATTATTACCCTTTGCCCTTCATCAGGTGCCTTGTTCACTATATCTAGTTTTGCTGGATGGCCATGGTGCTACACCACCATACTTTGAAAAAATTGAACAAAACCATCTCTAAGAAACGCTGATGTGTTGTATTTGTATCGGTTCGGGCTCTAGTAACAATATTAAACTAAATAACACCGCAGCTGCTGATTAATATTTGATTAGGAGCTCTCCGCATGAGCTGTTTTATTTTGGACATCTGGGCCACTGCTGGAAATTAAGGTCGAATCAATACAGGAGGACCAACCTTAATTTGCACCATCATTGCACGCTATGCTTGCAACTCCTGCAAATGCAGACCTATACATGGGCAACATCGATGCTTTTTAGAACATTGGTTCACATTGAACATTGATGGCGGTTGCGTGCAGACTAATTACACTTCACTCCCTCACGCTTTTATTTCGTCTAAATTTGGTTGATTACGGAACTGCAATATTGGTTCCGGCATTTGTCCTTCACCATTGGGCACAGATGTGGTGTTTACCAACACGGGCTAATTTGCCTTTTTTTGATCGATTTATTTATTATAATTTCTACGAGGGACTACGTGATAAAAGCCAAAATGCCAAATGGAAATCCATCTGGCGACCAACAGACCTTGTCGCCATTGGCACGCAAGAGTAGATGCACCATTGGGTTTGTCGATAAGTGCCTTTTGTTTAAACCCCATGCTGAGCACATTGAGTGATGACTAGATTGGCCCTTGTCTCTAACCAAATTCTAGTTTCCTAGCTCTAGACATCTAATACATGTCTCTAGTACTATACCATGCATGGCACGCTCAGCCAGCCCTTCATCTGTTGTAATTGGAATACCCCTTTGTAATCACCCTTTAAGGGACATTCACCTAAGGGTCACATTCCTGCAATGTTAACACCGTTCCAAATGACTAAGTCATTTCTTGAACATATTTTGAAAAAATTCAATGGAAGACACTTGGAACGGATGTCATTCTGTAGTTGCGTACATGTCTGGTATTGTTTTATGCTAGCGGGAGTGATGTTTTGGTAGTTTAGGATTGTTTGCATTGCGTTGAGATTAGGATTGAATCCTCCTAATCAAGAAACTATCTCTCTCCCTGACTATGGTATCCAGCATGCATTTAAAAGTTACATGCTGGGGAGTGTCCTTGCCAACTCCACATGGACAAAGCCCATTACATATCTTCAAATGAAATCTTTTAAAATAGTCATTGAATGAGCCATGCCCAGACATCAGCCGAACAGGCTTGCCAGCTAGCACCCCAAATGCATTCTCAACCGAGCTAATATACCGAAAAACATTTCACCCCATGGACACCAACTCCCAAAACCTCTGCCACTTCTCCATCATTAACCTCCCTGCAATATTCTTTAAATGGGAAATTGGAGGGCCATGAACCAGGATATTCTCCTGCTGTGTGGTATCTTTTGCCAGTTCGTCCGCGCTTTCATTACCCTGACGGTCCTGGAAGAGTTGGCCTGCTTTTCATTGTCGCCCCCTGAAGCCGATTACACCCGATTGTCATGAATTTGAATTGATTCACCGCCATCTAAGTTTCGTACGTGCCTACAGCTTTGACAGCTAGGAACAAGTTTAGCAAGCTGATTTTGAAATGTCAGCCGTTGTCGCAAAACTTGCACCTTTAGCTTTTCCGTTTCGGTGAGATTTTCGTTTTCCAAAATTTGTAGCATATCAAGGTCTTTGACATGGTATTAGGGACTTACAAACGACGTCTTCCGAAAATTGCTTACACTTTTAAAGTCGTAGTAGTTTTCCTTCTCATTTGT
>JAQGCC010005957.1:0-10812 GCA_034698905.1 Xestoiulus laeticollis
CCTTTGGTTCCCAACTGAATGCATGTTTAGTACTTTAACTTATCTGCCTTTGCCTTGGTAATTGACGTTCCGCCTTACAGTGTCTGCCCATTTGCCTATTATGCATATAGTTGCGTTGCCTATCAAGTTTCTCTATTCTCAAATTTGAGAATACAGAAACTTGATAAAAATGTATTATATTGATAAAAAGATGTATTTATACATCTTTAAGAGGTGATGATCAGAATCTATGCCATTTAGGTTCTCCTCATCAATGATCATTGATTCCACTGTTTATCAATTAGTTATCGAGCAGTAAATACAGTTTAAAGCATATTCTGCCTTGCCATTTGTCCATGTTTTCCTTCCCACACTGCAGTTGCGCAACAAGTTCCGCATTAAGTGCAGAAACAATTTAACTTTTTTAGTTAGAAATCTTTCCTAAAAACGCTTCATTCGTTAACTTATTGACGTGTTATATATAATTACAATATCGAATTAATTTCCAATAGAACTATTAAATGTAAATTAAGGGTGATAAAAAAATCCACTCGAGTTTCAGCAAGCAATATAGATTTTGCTCGTATACAAGTATTGTGAAAATGTGGTGCATCTTTATAGACGCTTGTTGAATGTAAAACATCTTGTATAAACATATACATTTACCGAGCTAATTAATGTTTTACATCCGATTTTGCGAATCCAAGTTGGCAAGCGTGTTTATTTATGGTCTTCGGTGAATTAAGAGCCCACAAATTGCGAGAAACCACATATTCACTCGCCTCTTGTGGCCTTTATAATGACAAATGGTAGTAATCCCTCGCAAATTCGCGTATTGGCGAGCGAGACGCCAAACGCCTTATTTTCGATCTGATATTTCGGATTGTAATTGGCATTGATTTTACACAAGAGATTTCACTTGAAAGCCTTCGAGAAATGGACAATGTACGCAGAGCCCCCATGCGGATCAGATATATGTTCGCGCGAGTAAAGGAGATTGACGGTTCTGCAATTTTTATAGCATTTACCACATCGAAATTCAATTTCGAGCATGATTTTGTTCGAGGTTGTCATAGGAACTGTATAGAAACCTACACGTTTAAGCAACTGCATCTCCATTTACATGTACTTATAATGGCGACGAACACGGAACACGAACAGTTTTTGTCTTATCGGATGCAATTCGGTCATACGTCTCGTACATGTGTTTGTTTTACTTTTGTCAACATTTATTTGTATTACATGTTTTGTCCTAATAAATCCTGGGTGTCGCTCAGTCACTTCGCTGTATGCCATTTTTTACTTGGTTTGCATGAGTGAATGGCCATATTTCTTACTTAAGTTACTTATTAAAATCCATTTTTAGGGACATTTTCATAATTTTGTTCATTGCTTGCATATTAAGGTGTATATTGTCTATACACCATGCAGGCGTTTATACCCATATATAGCCTAAAGATGGAAATCCAGCCTGGATCTTTGACGGGACCCTGATATCTACTACTAAAACAAACATTTAAACCTCTTTCGGTCTCATAGAGAAACTATGAGAATCTGTAAGATTATGGAACACTGTAGACTTAGTGGGACTATGTGAGATGTTAAAGCAATTTGGGACCTAATGAGACTCCAACTTTATGAACTTTATATAGAAAGAGTAATTTTATATAATAATATCATTTTATTAGTCCACTGCAATGTACTCAACAAGATTTCAATTGGTATAAAAATGAGATGTTCCATCATCTCATATATGCAATAGGGTATCATATACAATGAGATTTTATGAAATAGGGTATCATATCCAATGAGGTTTTTTACCAGAGCACAGTGTATGTTGATAGAAAACGTTTAGAGATAGAGAAGGATGCATGTGCACACTCAGAAAATTCGTCACTTCCTTTTTTTGGACAATGGTCTTTGCTGTAACTCGAGTGCCGTTGGTCCAAGCATCTTGTGGTTGCTTTCCTTCAAGTGTATAATCGATTGGCTGTATTTTCGATCGAAGGAAAGCTTATAAAGTGCTTATCGAGGATCCGCCATGAATGGGGGCATTTTGTCTTCCGGTTTGGTTTTACAATTTCCAGGAAAGTAGTTGTACAATAGCTGCTAAATAAAAAAGGTTCTCTTGACTATACATGTACATTGTAGGCTATAATGCATGTTATAGACAGTGTGCTTTTAGATGAAATCATAATCATTCGAATGATTTTTCATTGTTTTAAATATTGCCACTGTAGAATTGGCGATTCCGGTAATAATGAATGCATGCTTATACTGAATCGAAATTAATACGACTCATAGAATTCAAATGGATATACCATGTACTGCTTGGGACCTTTTTAGTCTTAGCTGCTTTTGGGCCACTAATCACCTAATCAACCAATCTATGATTGTTTCTGTGCTTCATAGGCATGCTAAACATGAAGAGGATGACTGAATTATTTGTCGTACAGCAGCAGTTTCCCATTTAAAAAATAGATGCTACATGTATATACATACTGTATAACTTATGGTACTATTCCGTTATGTGAATTTATTATGTTTATATGTTCTTATTCGGGTTGGATATAGGTGTTTATTGTTTAAAACCTTTTTATATCCTTTCAATTTTAAATACACGTATAAACATAGTATATTTAAAATTTGAATAACCTTACTATTATTATTATTATTATATATAGATCGAGTTACTTTTTAAAATATTAATAGAGATTAAATGTTGAGAATTGTGGAAAAAATAAAACTGTACCCATTGCAGACAAAGTGGAATTTGCATGGAGCTGGACAAAAAAAAAATTGACAGAAAAAAATGCAGCAATGAATGAACTATAATATCAAAATTAAGAATTATATTTTTATAGAATATTTTTTAAGAATAATTTTTATAGCACTAAAAACTTAATTGATTAATATTTTTTTAAATAAACAACTTTTTTATAAGTTTCCTTCTTGCATGTGTTCTGATTTACTGATTTTCTTGACAATGAGTTAATAGCATAAAATGAAAAGATGACATCGAATGAGAGATTTTTCAACAGTTAAAATTGCGTTTAGAGTTGGTTAAGCTTTAAGCAATCTAATCCTCACCCTGTATTTACAACTTTTTTAGAAGTTTTTTCCGTGAATTTCACACATGCTGTAAAGACACTTATTTATATTAAAACAGTGCATGAAGTATAAATCGTGGGTGACCCACTGGGTTCATTTGTTCGTGAAATATTATTATCATTAGCGTTATAAAATGTGCTATTTTGTTTCCGCCTTTGAACCGTGTGCTGCTGACAGTTATTACTTATATTACTTATTGATTTTTTTACGGCCGAATTTAATATAAAACACTTTGAAAGTAAATTGCAGGGTAAAGCCTAACCAGTTGGTTTTATAGAAGCGGGTTATAGTGCGAGCTTTTGCTGTCTGTGAAGTGTGAACTTTGCAAGACCTAAATGGCATGGAGGACATGCGTTGAGGGTAATTTCCCTTCGAAATATTTTCCTCATCATATCGCAGTTTATGGACGCAGCTAAAGCACTTAATTTGTTTGAGGGGAACATCCTACGGCGTGAAAAACTATGACGGTATTGCTAAATTTTCGCCATTCACGTAGCCCCTTATTGGGTTTTTATTACCTGTTTAACTAATGGTTATTAACTATAGGCGCTTGCAAGTTTAATGTGAGTTTTGTCGGAGAAAAATTGCCGTCAAATTAGTGCCGGAATCATGTCGTTGAACTCATCTCAGGAGACTATTCTAAAAGCAAAAGGCCTTTAGGCCTAATGAGAAAAATGAATGGTGAATTATATACGAAATTATGAAAAGCGTGACAGCGTGCCAATTAAAACATTTCAGTAAATAATGAGTTTGGAGCCCCCAGCCAAGCTAAATGGGCTCGGATTTCAAATTGCATTTTATAATGCTCGTATACATATGCCATTTGTACTGTTTATAAAAAATTCAGTCCATGATAACATTATTGCACAAATTAACGAAACGTGCAGTAATACTCGAACCTTGAGGCGACAAATATAAATGATCGATTTCGGCTTGTTAAATTTCTTTAATATTCAATTAATATACTATAAGTATGTGCAGATATTAATATTAGGCACTCTCACACTACGAATCTTATCGCTTTTTTAGCGCTATTCCGATAACTTTCTTGTTATACGGAACTTATTTGGCTAACATGACAATACTATCAAATTTAATAAGTTCCATTTTCCTTGGCTGGTAGTCCATACTGATCACAGCCATATTAAACGTAACATAAAGAAACAGTTGCATTAAAGGATGGATTTATTTCGATGCATTCTTCAAAAATGGTTGCTGTTTTCTGCACATCAATGCAACAAACAGGAAATTATTTATTTTAACTCTGGTGTTCTGTTTTGCAATATATAGTTTATAAATCGTCATAATCAATAAAAATATACAAAATTCTCCGTTTTACAAGTTCTGCACGTTTTTTCTCTAGCGTCCTATACCATAGTGGATATCCCCTCAAGACTGGCATTGTATGATAGCACGACGTGCTGTCTTGCACGTCAACATTATATGAATTCTGCAAATATGTTATTTTTTGCGTGTGTGTGAATCCGAAATGTCATTCATGTGTTGGTTGGTTCAGATGTTTTCGGAGCTATAAAATCGTGCACATGCAATAAATTGCTAACTGACTGTTTACAGAATTTTTTTGGTAATGTTTACAGATTATTACTTCAGAGAACTACGTCCGAACAAGGTTTGCAAAATCGAGCCGAATTTTTCCCTTAATTAATTCAAGGTGTTGCTCTAGCTTCGTTACCATACATGTGCATGCAAAGTAAGTTGCACATCTTGGCACACATGGATCGTCGCACTTGGCACTAGTTTTTATTATAAAGAAGCAATTGAATCGCTTGAGCACACAAACATACATTTATGCAAATCCGGTTGTGAGGTCTATTTTATTGGGTATCTTGCCATTAAAGTTTAAGGAAGACGGTATAATATATTTCCTTTAAGTACAAATCCCTACAATTTATGAAAAATTGATGCTAGGAACCATGCACTGTAATAGTGTTAACTATTTTGCAAATTTGCAAATATGAGTTCTGAATGCTTAATCAATGTAATCGTATTTATTAAAGCATGCATGTAATGCTAAGATGTAGGGTGTGGATGCTACACATGCAATTATATAGTTATAGTTCATCTTCAAATTGTTTATTTGATGATGCACACGGAATAAATCATTTCAAAGTTAATTATAGTTTCTGCTTGTTCTTCGTTATTTGATACACATATGTAATGTATATGCAGACTATATACAGCTAGTGTACATATTGTATTTTAAATTATTTCCTGTAGAAAAATGTGCGCAGAAGATAGTATTGTACATCTTCAGTGAACATTTTCATATACATGTATATCATTCCCACACGTCGCTATGATCATTGCAAGATGTTTATATTTTTAGATCTAACTGTAGGTGTTTCACATATAAGGCACGTGCATTTTTAATACACAAACAATTGCCTACTCCTTATTTATTTAAACATCGTAGTTCTTTGATTGAAGCATGCGTAAATCGTTTCTTGAAGGACACGTTTGCAAAAAATTGTTCACAAGATGAGTCTGCATGTATCGTTATTGATGGCTTTCAATTAGAAATATTTTGGGATTTTATTGTACAGTAAAACTTGATACAGGTGACCACCAAAAAAAATTGCAAAGTTAGTCCTTCTGTATAAACTGGAGGTCACTACACAGCGGATGTCAATGAAATACAAAAAAAATTAACAATTTTACCATATTTCCTCCTCATGGATCCATTTTACTTGCATGTACTCCTCATAACGTTTCAGGTATACATGTGGTATGAGAAGTGTTAGGGTTGAAACAGGACGCAAGATGATTCGTACGTCACTCACCTTTAGGGAATTTTCCCTTCCAATTGTCTTGAAATTATCGCTATTGCAGCTTGATCATGGTCACTTTATTAGGTGCATTGCCAATGAAAAAGTTTCAAAAGAGCTAGACGGCACACACTGGTTACTCTAAACAATAAACAGGTATATGCAGAATTTTTATAAAGGAAAACATGCATAAAACCAAATTATGAAGCATGTTCATTATGCAGAGATGGTCTCTTCCCCTTCTTTTCCCGCTGGCAAATTGGAGATCGCCCCAGGTGGCAAACGTTCTAGGTACGCCACTGTACTTGCTTATACGGTATATATATAAGTAGCTGTATGTTCAATCCATCAGAACGTTGTTGTTCGTGTTTTTCATGTTTTCTACAAATTTGCATTCGAGCTGCTTAATGAAAATTGACACACGACAAAAAGTTGCATATCAAGAAAATGTTCTTGGTATTTTTTTGTTCGTTTGATGTGTCAAGCTTTCGGGTTAGTCTAATTTTAGCAACTTGGAGACGAGTTTTGAAAATAGCATAAATAATTGTCTCGTGCTCTTTGTAAAATCAGAGAAAAATCTCTACTCCCAACTTGGATTGTTAAGATCCATTAAACAGCTTGCTTCTTACACTACACGTCTGCTAATTTGATTCAATTATTTACCTCATAAGGCAAGAAATGGAGAAAGTTCGATTTTTCTCTAAAAATATCCTATCGATATTTTTACTTCTGTATAATGCATACATTATCGGAAATGTGTCAACGTGATAGTCACTATACCACAATCACGTTTTGAAAATCATCCAAACAAAGCAAATTTGTAAGATGGAAAAAATGCAGCATGCAGTGATATTGCAATGACATGTGATTTTGAGTCATGAGGTGAGGGGGCTGAGCACGTGTTCAAATTTATTATGGATCTAGCGTTTACCCCTGATGTGCCCAAATGGAGTGTGCAACCTACGATGGTAAAACTGTTTACAAGAGTAATAACAAGCGTGTTTTACTGCAAGTCCTTAACCCTAGTGCTTTTCCATTGTTTACCCTCGTAAACTGAATTGCATGTTGCATTTTTGTAACACCTTATTTATTATTAGATCATATAGAAGCGTGACGTCTATAGGCAAACGCCTTTGGGGGTGATCTGTGGATATTTCTGGAAACACGAATGTTTTTCAGAATGTTTTGACTTTATTGGACCTTTATTGGATTTTTTGTGAGTCATAGTGTTCGCATTTGCGTCGATGCAAAAATTTGATTATGAAAATTATGAAAAATTGCCATTATCGATTAAACAAAACCAATTCGCTGCACGTCATATCAAGCAATGCATTCTTATCTCAAAGCCTGTGAGGGTTATTTATTAAACAGCCGGGTCATAAGTCTACATCTGACTTGAACTTACCAGAAAATTGTCCCTCATAAAGTATGATTCGTCTGACAGGTCTCTCATATTTTTTGGTAACGTGCATCGCTTCTTTCACGTTTGATTATGGATATCTGCCAGAATTTTTTTTATATATTTAAGAATAAAGAAGCAATTTCGATATGGTAAACCGTACAAGTTTTTCTGTTAAATCAATACATGTATTAAAATCGTGATGTTTTTACATACATGTATATGCCCTACTGTCCCTACAGTTGTATGCAAAAGCGTTTGAGCAAGAGCAATTTTGTTGATTTTAATGATTGTGCTAAAACTGAGTGGTTCCACAATATTATTTTGATGTATGATAGACTAAGTAATAGAGCAAGTTTCCTTCCAAACTCTGATTGTATATTTCTCTATATTTCTCTATACTTTCCTCTATATTGAATATTTATCCATTATGAAGCTGTAGAAGATAGAATTCAAATATGATAAGAAGATTGTGGCTAAGTATTCTTGATGCCCTCTTGGTATACAAGGCTGGAACACCCAGCATATAGAAGCAGGAAGAAAAGAATAATGCTGTTTACATGAATTTCATTAATGGCATTTCTAATATTTCATACTTTGTTAAAGTTATGTTGTACACAGTATATCTTTTTCCAAAACCATGTTTGTTTAAACGACTTTTGGTCCTTCCACTTTACTCAATCAACCAAACAAACCATATACATGTAGCCTATTTGTATGTATCTCCTTTTTCTGTCCATATATAATTCCATTTGTACAAATGTTTTGTTCTTACGTTATAGATAAATATTGATAGTCTTTTGTTATACATGCAGCGTACACATTAAAACGTTGGATTAAAATTTAACCCAATATTGAGTATACTATATGGGCATGCTAACATTGGGTTAACATTGGGTTTAATTTAAGTGTAACAACCAAATGTTACCCAACGTTGGGCCACAGTTATTAACACAGGATTTGGTTAAAATATACCCAGACACTTAAATTCAATCCAATTTTGGCATGTCCATATAGCACTCAATATTGGGTTGAATTTTAACCCAACGTTTTTAGTGTGTATGCAATATGTGCATCTGCATGTAGTCTTCATACAACAAATTAAGGCTACATAGTAACTTTTGTCCTAATATATTAATTGCTCTCTGTTGCGTATGACATTCGATTCCTGCAAAAAAACAAAAAGACGATATAGTCTTAACGTATTTTGCACGTGAATTGTTGTAAGCAATGTATTACAGGTATTGTACATGTATATACTTCTGTACAATATATATATGTTTAAATGGTGCATCGTTAAAGTTTGATGATGGGTAAATATGCCTATGTCGCATGTAGAATTCGTTATTATAACAATGCATTTCATTATTTTACCGCAACACGAGCATAGCGTAGGCATATATGTATCAGCTGCAATGCAAATTTGGTAAAATTCTCTTAATGTTTTTATAACATGGCTTTTGCAAACTAGCTTTCACCTGCATGGTCTAATACTTTTGTCCAGGGTTGTTTTTGTAAAATATTTTTTAATTATTTACTGTAATTCATGTAAAGGTCACATTACTGTTGGATAGACATCTTAAACCATCCCAAAGTTAATGGCAAATAAATAAATCTCATAACTGATCAGGTTTCAAAGTTATTCAAGGTGTTCTTGGGATATTGCAATGTTCTGTGCTAGTGGTCTAACACTTTTGACCGGGGGTTGTAATGCTCTAAAACCATTTTATGAAAAATGGTCACCATAAGGAGGTGATCACTTATAGGTTTTACTATACATATGTAATTATGATTCTTAAATTCTGAAATGAAAAAGAAATACACGTATAACAATACATTACAAATTGTGCTTTAAAACAATTTCCTTTGAGCAACAAGACAATTTGTCAGAAAACTGTTATTATTTGTGATTTTTCAGTCGTTGCATGGATCGATCAAAGAAAATTGTTTAACAATTGGCAAAAAAGATGAAGTTTAAAATTTTATTTTTATAGAACTCTAGTTGTTATATTATATGATACAAACATTTATAGAAGCTCATACATGTATATACATGTAGGTCTGTGTACACTTTCAATGCATGCATAGGAAGCTTCGATCTAGCTTTGGCGTTAAACTAAATGCAATTTTAACGTGTATGGGATTGAGAATTTAGTTTGACATGTACAGACATCAATATACTTATTTGCTCATCGTGCACAACCCAATCTCGAAAGTGTAGAATAAATATGAGCGCTGAAACCCCTATATAGTGATTTTGTAAAGATGTAGAAGTTAGTGCTTCAAAATAGCTCAACTTCGTTATTTACAGAAACCATCAACCTTTAGCTATTTGAAAACGCCAAAGGCCTAACTCGTTTACATTTGAAAAGATGTTTGCTGATATCAAACACACCTATGGAAAAATATCTAAATGCAAACTGATTTTCAAACATGATTTCCAATAATTTGGAAAGTGGTTGTATTTCTTCATTGAAATTAATTTTTAAATACATGCATAGACTAAACTAATACATTATCTAGAAATAATATGAGTAACACTCTATTCTCACCGACCAAATCAAGTGCACTGATATAGATCAAGTCTTGATCGAGTTGCGCGAATCCAATCAAATTGTCTGCTCATCTTGATGTGGATCAAGCTTTCTGTCGTCTGCACCTCGTTTCGAAGTGGTTTCACTTTTATAGTGTGTATGTTGTCCTCCATCTTGAAATGTACACTGAAATGGTGCTCAACTTTTAGGGCGCCCTGTATACTATGGTCACCTGACCAGTTTAACTGAGTTCGGAGGTGTGAATTAAAACGCAAAAGTCTTGCCTGATCGACATCAGTTGACCTACATCAACGTTGGTGAGAATCAGGTGTTTGCAATCATATGAACTACAAGTTTTTCCATTATAGTTTTATAGGGATTAAATCAGCCAATATTCTCTTCTTAATGAATAAAAATGGAAGTACATGTATAGGCTACTATAGGAAATATCCAATAATGTGGATCCAATAATATCCATAAATATGGAAAACCTTATGCACACGATGGTTAAACCATCTTTTTCAAGCCTATGTGCTTGTGCTAAACTTGATAGCATCCTTTTATTTAAACACACTAAATCAACATATACAAAAATTGAAAATTTGGGAAAAAAGATGCAACTTATTTAAACATATTAATCTCAATAGAGAGATTAAGCTTTCTTGCCTTCAACGCGAACGTAAACGACAGTTACGAATTGCACATACACTGTAGGCCTGGATGCAAGACAGCTTAATCTCGCTAATTATAATAATTAAGTTTAAGTCCTAGGCCACACTAGGCTGGAAACGCACGTTTGGCTAGCCAGACATTTACATGTATAATAAGTTTACTATTAGATTTCAGTTTGTGAACATGCAGTTTATACAAGCTTCCAACCAACTTTTTTTTTCCATAAGTAGGCTACCTACATTATGTCCATGTGCTGTTAAGGTGCGTTCACACTGCGCGAAAATGTAAAACAAAAACTGTTTTACAAGACGATCTCAAGCTGGGTTTCTCA
>JAQGCC010005958.1:0-10810 GCA_034698905.1 Xestoiulus laeticollis
CCGCTTTTTGGGGAACTATCCCGGCATTTGCCTTTATGTGCCTATATGGGCGATTAATGGAGGTTGTGGGAAACCACAACCAGGATAGCCGACCAGGGTTCGAACCCGGGTCTCCCGAATTCAAGGAGCTACATGTATATTACATATTGTAGCCTACAGTGTGTATGTATCCAAATAGAAATTCCGTTGGATGAAAGTGTAATGTTTTCATCCCAATATTTAATCCCATAAAAATCAACTCTAGAAATCAAATGGGAATCTCCCAATTTTTTTTACAGCAAAAATTTAAATTATAACGTTATGAGTATATATATTTAAGTTTGAATTTAGTTTCACATGTAACCTGTTACAAATCAAATAACATGGAAATTGCAGGTTGCAACCATACAAAATTGCATTTCTTTGATGAACTTATAAAATTGTAAGCATCTCACTATGGGGAAAGGAGGATTCAAAAATTTAAAGTTCTCCACAGTGCAATTACATGCACATGCTCCCTTTGACTTGGGAATAATTAAGCTTGGAACACTTATATGATCTTGATAAACTTTATTTTCCTAATGTTTGAATCTGTACAGTTTACCATAAAATGCAATGCAAGGAAAATAAAAGACCTCAAATGGATGTTACGACCTAGCTTAATTTCAGAAGACTTAAAACCATTGGTATGAAACGGCAAGAAATATTCTGACATGCAGGCTTTTTGCATTGATTTTCAACAAAACCTGGAATGAAATTTCTTCACTTTCAGCATTTAACAATTTAAAAAGTGCACACAGTACAGCTCTGGTTTCCCCAAGACATTTTGTGTTGAAATCGTGTTATGATTCTCAAATTTTAAAATCGTATTATAAATCGCTTTTGAGCATATGACCATCATGCCACTATACTTAATCGAAATTTATAAAATTGCACATTTTATATGCAAATGGTCTGAACCGCATTCACTTTGCATGTCAGTGTGTACAATTTTTAAAAACAAATGAATAAAAAACAATACGCTATATACGTTTTCTAGCTGCTTGTAATACACATCATTTATGTAGCAATTTTTTTTCACATCATATCCATGCATGGCTATTTCCCTTGCCATTTGAACATTTCCAAACATCCTCATGCCCAGATCTTCACCTCACACAACCTGAAATGTGCAACGCATTACCATCCCCTGATTGGTTGGATTCGATCAGATGACCTCTGTGATCCAATCAGGGGACAGAAGTGCGTTGCACATTTTTGTTGTGTGAGGTGAAGATCTGGGCATCATTCTTTTGACGGACCATGGCCCGTGGAGAAGTCATACTACAATAGAAATCCATTTTGGAGGGCAAAAATGCTGTTTTAAGCAAAGATCACCCCCAATGTTATTCCGTAGTATTAAAAATGCCCTTTCTACATGTAGTGTGGAAAAATGAACCGAGTCGGCAAGACTCGACATATTAACGACGCTATGCTTAAAACTAATGCGCAACACTTTACACGTCATCTCCCAATCATCTCAAATTCGTTCGCAACACCAATGACTCGGGTGGATGATTCCCACTTTATTTCTCTCGTAAGTCGAGGAGAGAAATCATAACACAAAATGACTAGTACTATTCTTATCGTGATTTGCAGATTTTAAAAGTCTAAGCAACGTATGCCGGAATGGAAGATAAAAAAGCAATAGTGGCCAATTCCAAGTTGTTTCATCTGCTTCGTGGCTTGACCCTGCATGGGCACAATTATGAAATGCATTTTTAGATCGAAATTTCTCTATCACATTAAAAACGTTGTTTTGTCTTTAAACGCAGATAATTTTGTAGCATAGCATTCTTTAGCAAGTGTCCTTACACCACAGAATATTGACGCAAATCGAAGCAAAACATTTTCATCGAAACTCTTTTCTCATTTAAAATTTGGAGAAATTTTAACCGCTACTTGAATTTATCGACTACAGTTTCGAGAATGGCCAGCTTTTTCACAAACACTTTCATGTGAGAAAGCAGTCCGTTTTCACATTCACACAAGATGGCACGAAACTCGCTTGTTTTGTACGACCACCGATTTAATCCGCAATGCACAAATCGAAATCCTTCAATCGCACAAAGATGAAGAGATGAAATTATGACTCGTCAAACATTCAAAATGAACACATATTCTGATGAAAAAAAAATACAGCCACAAATCAACGGACATTTCTGTCTAAAGAGTATGATGGGAGGGTTAGGCTAATGAGGAGGCATATACAAGCGCTTAGCCTAAGAGTTGGCAATTAACCCATTACTACAAGTGCCGTGATACTGTTAGGAGGATCAGGGGTTCTTCCAGAACAAGGTGCGATGCCGGTGACTGACCGTTTTCTTATTGTTTATCGACCGATAAACGAAATAACTGTTTAAGATTCTATGACTGGCTTTTCGAATTGCAAGGATTCCATAGCCAGAAACTAATTGGGAAACGCTGCGGTGCGTGTGCAGCGATGTTATAAATTGCACGAAGCAGGAGATAAAACAAATTGCTATCTCCACTGGGAATGACCTACGACACTACGCTTTTAATTTTCCAATCGTTCATCTTACTGAATTTGGCCGGCAGTTCAGTACTCGCAATAGTATATTTCTAGCAATCAAACCCTTTTATAATATATATGTAAATTCCTCCAAAGAGTAATACTAGTTTGTCACCAATTCTTAAGTTTTGATATTTTTTTTTCAAGTTTTACAGTTTATTTTAAAAAATAAGTAAATATGGAAATAACTCTTAAACGATATTGTTCCATATCCTTCGAATTATTTCCACATTCAAGTATGTTTTCAAAAAAATACTTTTTGGATTGAAGAAACTATGATAAAGTAGTTCTAAACCGGGAGAAAAATTGCACATATATATTATTTACAATTCGCCACACCCTGTGTGGATTTAAAACCATTTTTAAAGTAAAAGAATTCATGCTGCCAGGTTAAAAATTGTCATGCTCGATACCCTTAATGCAACTATTCAAATGATTACATTATCTAGTCTAGGTAATGTCAGAGTCAGTTAAAACAGCTAACTAAACGACCTAAACAAATGTGCAGTGATGCTGTCAAGTAGATTTTCTATACGAATTCACCGCATCCCAAGTTTTCAAAACTTGCATTTTAAAAAAAGCCATCTTCAACAGAAAGTCTTGGATAATTTTAACACTTCATAGGGGTCTCATAAAAAAAAATACTTTTAGCACAAAGCAACAGCTGAGCACATTTTTTAAGAAGTCACTTGATGCTGTTAAAGCATGTTCAGACTTGATTCGAAACCTTACAACGCCGACGCGGTAATTTTCTCACAGCGTGATAGAGCTCCACTTGCCAAATGCCGCAATCATTTTTTAAAAAAAGAACGGCTTTGGATTTAAATAAAATTTGCTAAATTCGTCATCTGCATGGGGCCCGATTGGCCGTCTTTTTATATGCCGTCACATGTCATGATTTGTTTTGCAAATGCAATTCATTCGGTTCCCTCAATATCTTATTTTTTTTCCCACACAACTATTTGCCAAGCGAGAAAACGCAGGCATTGGCGATTTTCTGCTAAAATCCCGCCACGTTACATTACTGGAATTTTAACTCGTGATCAGCAGATGCACTGGAAAATGATAAATCGATGTGTGACTGTGATAAATTAATGGAGGGGGGAGGGGAGGATGGGAAACAAAACTTCCGAGGCTATGAAATGGGAAGAAGAATATGTAGGAGAAAGCCTTGCGACGTGTTCAGAGTACCTCGAATCGACACAAGTTCACCAGCTGGGTTCTGTTATTTTCCACGAGATACGATGAAGAAGGAAGGGAAAAAATATGCGACAGGACAACGTGTTCAATCAAACCTCGATCCACAGGTTCCACTATTCGTCATTTGGTCCATTATGTCACACACGTAACTGGCAACGTCGACCGTTTCGGTGTCGGAACGCTTGATGAATGGGTGCTCCTTTAATTGAAATGGAACGATAAGAACATGAGTTAACAGACTCCAGGTATCCCAGCCACTTTTAGGGATAAAAATATAGGAATTATAGGACATTTTCTTTGAAATTATAGGAATTATAGCACAGGATGGCAAACACTTTTTCATATTCAATATTTAGGACTTTTTAAGACGTTTTTAGATTAAATTTTAAGACTTTAAAAGTTTAAGGTGGCTTTTCAAATGTATACTATAGAATTTTATTTTTAATTCGCAAATTTTGAAACATAATTTTTACAATAATTATGCAATTATTCAGAAGGTATTTAGGACATTTTTAAGAATTTTTTTAGGACTTTTAGGATTATTTAGGACTATTTTAGGACTTGTTTGTCACCCTGGTCATTACAATCCTGTAGTAAATTTAATGAAAATATAGGACAATTTAAGGAAATATAGGACATCAAAAATATAGGAATTTATAGGAAATATAGGACGGCTGGGATGTCTGAGACTCGGGTATTTTTCTGAGATGATGCAACCGGATACGCACCAATAACTTATTGTATTTCGGTCGTTCTGTCTCGTCCTTGATTAAACTATGAACGGAATAAAAGCTTGTATCAGGCATATACAAAAGGAAATGCTTGCTAGAAAATGCATGTATTGAATTGGTAGCATTGATACCATGTGTTCACAAAGTTGACGAATTCATTGGTGAAGCTGTTGCCGTTTTCGTTGGGGCTCAGGCGAGGTGGTTCCCCTTGAACCACTTGTGTGAGCTGCTCAAACACGCTGTTCCATCTTGGGTACGGAAAACTGCCGGTGGCCAATTCAATCTGAAACATGGATAGCAGAGTCAGAAATGCCGAGTGATAAATAATAACTAAATCATATGCATCAAACGCTTTTTGTTAAAAATTACCAATGTGATGCCTAGACTCCAAACATCAGAGCGTACATCATAACCTTTGGCCTTCTGAGGATCAATTCTTTCAGGCTGAAATCGATAGCAATAAATATTGCAGAATTTTCATAATTAACAAGTTAGCAAAAATCAAGTGTCTGAATACTGTTAAAACAACTGAACGTACTGCCATGTATGGCCTGCACCCGGCATCTCTAGTCTTTGCAATGGAATCTACCAGCTGGCCGCTGATGCCGAAATCACATAACTTAATATTCCCGCCTCGGTCAAACAATATGTTGCTAGGTTTCACATCTGCATTTTAGGACAAAAATAAGTTAACGAAGAATTCGGGCAGAAAAGCACGGCAAATGTCGCCTGCAATATACGGATTAACGGCCTACCTCTGTGAATAATTTTTAGTTTTTCTTTCAAATAATTTAGTGCTTTAACAGTCTGCAAAAAAATATGAATAACATGGTAAATGGTAACTGCTTTGACATTGTATGTTGATACCGCGAATAGAGATCGAAAGCCACTTACAGCTACCGTTACTTTGCCTAGAATATTTTCTGGTATCCTAGTATTCAGTCGCTCGTAAATGAATTTATAGAATTTGTCCAGTGACGTGTCCATGACCTCCATACAAATCCAACAATCGCCCTGCACACAAACAGCAATAGTTCAATGAAAAGCTACAAGTTTTGCATTCCTAATTTTTCACTGCGATTGTGTGATAGGTATTTAAATTTAAGAGATTATCCAATTTTCAACCAACCTCTTTAAATATAGCTCCATAAAACTGTACAATGTAAATACAATCATTGCTCTTCATGACAACTTCAAGATCCATCAGAAGTTCTCTCTGCTCCTTTTCATCCACCGTGGATCGGATCCTCTATAATTGGATAGGCATTTTTTAAATTTAACTAAAATTCAAGCAAATACTCGCCCAAATTAAAATAAATTATATACTGTGGCGTTACCTTCACTGCCATAACAGTATTGCTAGCCATGTGATACATTTTGTTAACAGTCCCAAATGCACCTCTCCCTATCTCTCCCAAATCTTGAAGGTCATCAGCAGTGAAATCATATGTCTGTACAAACCAAAACATGAGTAATATACCAAATGCTGCTTGAATGTATTTTCCCATTACATGTCGGTGTTTGCCAAGGCCTAACGCCAACGAATTACTCACCATTTCTGGTGATATTTTCAGTTTGCCAGGGGTGCGAATGCTCTGGGGACCTGGAAACCTGCTTCTATAAGAAGAAATGCACAATGACATTAGTATAAATAAACTGCTATACATGTTTATAATGTAAAATGATAATGTAAAATTTGAGCAAATCATGCTAAATGTTGTATTTAAACACATTTCAATAGTGAAAAAGTGCAGCTTTGCTCACCCATAACACTAATTCAATAACAATTCATGATGATGCGAAAATAACTACGCTAATGTGCACTACATACTACGAATGGCATTATAATAAAAAAAAAAATAAAAATAACGAAAATAATCATTTTTAATTTAATTGGTACTAAGAATTAAGGTTGTACCGAATGGGTAATTATAATTTTTCAGTTAAGAACGAATAATATAGTGTACAAATTAACATTAAGGTCTATAATATGAGTCCCTTTAGTCCACTAGCTATAACAGCCGTATTATGCATATGATTATATGAAGAAATGGATTCGTATTCGGTACGTCTACTAATTTCGGCCGAATTTCGAATATCTATTTGGTCCAGAATCAAATATTTGATATAGCCCTAGTTGATACCAAACTTAATTCTATCAATATGCTTATAAAAGATTTGATGTTTGCACGTACAACTTTTTATTTATATATAGCTGTTTAAAGTGCACATTTGTGCATAATTTTGCATATATAGCCTACTCGTAGGCCTATAGCATTTATTATGTTAATGAGTCACTTCAGTCTACTGCAGTCGCATTTGCAGAAATAAATGTCATATTTTTGTTCGATAACTACTACTCGACCGAATACAGACTAGCTATTTGCCCCCTAATCAAATATTTGGTATAGCCCTAGTTGGTACCAAACTTAATTCTATCTAAGTGCTTATAAAAGATTTGAAGTTTGCACGTGCAACTTTATAAGACAATTAATCTCAAAAATTAAATCTTAGTGAGTAACGAAGCCTTAAAATTCACCGATAGCAATATTAACTGCAGTTTGGTATTTCGGAAACCTTTGATCTAGACAAAGTAGCCTAATGGTAAAAATGGTCCAATAAATGGGTCTTAAATAATGTCATGTCATTATCTAATCATAAACTTGTTGATTTTTAAACATGCACAAATTTATGATCAGTTAATAACGAATTATAATTGGCAAGCAATGACGTTCTGATTACATTATGATCAAGGCTCATCGCATATTAATTGAAGCTCATTTAAAAATGCCAAATAAGCCTGTTAAAAAAAGCAACGAGTTTGGGAAAAGTTCAGGATTTTTTTGTTCAGAATGACCCCTGTTGATGTTTTCATCAGGACCTTTTGAATGTTTATATGGTGTGGCCAATAGATCTAGTTTACCAAATTTCTAGTTAATCTGGAGCAGACCGATAAATTGACATAATTTCACTACTCTCTCATTAACTTTTGCATAACATGCATAACTTTGACAAAGTTTCCTTGTATTTGAAATTAAGCTAATTAATTTTCTTTTTATAAAAAAAATAACCAATGATCAAATATGTTTTCTGAGGCATTTTTAAGTTTAGCATGAACTTTAATCATCCAGCGGTTATCATCTATTGCAACGGTTCTCAAGCTTTTTTCACCTCGGCACCCGTGTTGGGCTAAAAAAAATTGCAGCCCCCTTAATGTGGCTGAATATTTACGAAAAAAAAGTGCAAATTTAATGCTCAGTTGTCTTAAATGCGATTAATGAATCCGTTTAGATAAATTTCTCATAATTTCCTTACATGCATGGTTATGTGAAGTTTAGTTAATGTCACGGCACCGAGTTTGAGAACTCCTGGCCTACTGCAATCACTACTGGAATTTAGCACTAACCTACTTCAGAGCAAATATTTCAAAAAGAATATTCTATACTGTTCGCTTTATTTAAGAAAGCACTCAATAATTTAGCCTACAGATGGGATAAGGAACCAAAAAAACTTAGCAAACTAGGCAAATTTTTTTTGGTGCATTATCCCATAATTTTATAAGAAATGACTGATGGAATAGTTGATCCGAGTTTCAATTCCAGGTCAATCAAATAGCAGATATAAAACACTAACACCCACCAATTCTAGGTACGCAAAACACTACACCGTATTGCTCATAATAATTCATAAAAATACAAATTCAAAAATTAGCAAAATCTCAAATTATAAATGCATCAAATAGCAGTAAGAATACGAGACAAAATGAGCATAAACAACAATAAAATGGGAACCAGGCATTACAGAAAGAGAAAAAAAATGTCAGATGAACCCAAAAAAATAAAAAAAAAGATGCATGTTGCATGCAGGTATGCAAGTAAACGGCGTGGCAAGCATACCGATACAATAAAAAGTCACCTCGATTTGTGTGGTCTTTCATGGCTGTGTGTGTCGACAGATCTCAGTGGTCTATCCCTTCAGGAAGAAGCAAAGACAAATGCGCAATTGCAAAAACATGTTGAAGCTTTATAATATGGGATTCTACACGTACTGCTCGATTGCCTTGCTTATAAGCTTAAAATTGCCGACTTAGGGATATTATTTGGCAGCCTACGAAGTTATTCACGAAAGAAAAAAACAAATACATTGGTACTTACATATTCGGTTGATCTTGTTGAGGAAATGGATGGAATCCAAATTGATTTCGAGGACCGCCTCCTCCGAATGGCAATTTTAGTTTATTTCTCCCTGCAAAAATGAAAGTTTATACGGGTCTAAATGAAAAAGTTTTGCATATGTGGGAAGCAATGACAATATTTTGTTTAAAATCAATTATGACAAGGTAAAATAATCTTAAAATAAAAAAAAAATTGTCATTAATCTAGGCAAAAAAGTAAGAGTTTGCATTCTTATAGCCTTGTTGCTTTCTCCTGATACTGTTTTCATAATACAGAAGGCGTATGTGGATCACAACTTGATAACAAGATTAGATATGTGACTGTTAATTCGTTTTCTCAAGGATGAGAATATATCCAGGTATTGCCTCTTACAATGTTCGGCCTCGTCTAAGATTAGTCTAATTATTCTTTGAATAAATTGTTTCCAAAGCAAAGGTGAAGGTAATATTCCTATTTGAAATACATGTACCATAAAATTTTCGACCTATATTTTTACAATGTTTTAATGAAGTCTAACTGACAGTAAAGTTGGTTCTCTCATAACGCTTGCTTACAATCATGTAAATTTGTTTATACACATTTTCACATTACATGTAGGCCTACATAATAATAAAATTCACAATACATAGACATTTCATGCTGTTGGCATTAGTTTCATGCTCAAGAGTTAGGTTAAGTGTGGTGAAAACCTTTGAACAACTGTCCTAGGTCCGTAAATAGCCTACAAGTTACAAATTACAAGGTAATATGACCCCACTCATATCTTTGACAAACTATCACCCCTGAAAATGACAAGGACCACTAACTCAGCCCCAGAGGAATATTAGGTTGTGGTTAGGTCAGATTAGGTGAGGAGAAATGTCCTTCGAGCAACTGTACCAGATATGTATAGCAAAGATGAAATTACGAGGCAGAACGATCCCACTCGGACCTTTCAAAAACACTCACCCCTGGGAATGACAAGGACCAGTGGACCACTAACCCAGACAAAGATAGATCCATGGAAGCCCCAGAGAAACATTAAGCTGTGGTTAGGTCAGGTAATGTTAGTTTAGATATGGGGGAAAAGTCCTTTGAGCAACTGTTCCTGATCCGTATGGGTTCGAGGTAGTATGATACCACGAACCTTTAAGAAAAAACATCACTCCTTTATAGGAAATATTTCAAACAACAATTAGTACAATGAACCCAAATCGACGTGCTTACCAGTTGATAGAGAAAAAAACTGAAAACAGGGTAGATAAAAAACCAGATAGGCCTACATAGACTCAAGGAACATTAATGGAGACGATCAAGCCAGCAAGAAGAATGCCAGACCGAGTTTTCCCTCCACAACTCGGTGAACATAATAACAACAAGATCACACTACGTCACGGTAAACAAATTGGTTTTTCGTTTGATAAATACCTTGATTTTGTGTAGGGGAACACTTCTGATCCGCCATTTTGCTAGTTATTTAACCTCAAACAAAGGGAAAGTACGCAGCGTTCACTCTCCGTTCGAATAAATTAGAGAAAGACTATGGGCAGCAGAAGAGGTTGGCTCGACAAATACTCTTAAAATACCGTTAGACCGGCTTCCAGTTGAGCTAAGCATGGATTCAGCGTATTAGTCATCATTTCAGCAAAATACATTCACGGTTTATTCAGCTCCAGTATACAGTCACGCCTCCGCTCAAAAAACCGGAAGTGATGCACGGAAAACTTCTCAACGGAGTCACGTGAGGGCCATCCGAAAAATACGCCCTTACCTGCGGCATCCATATGGCCATGCGTCAGCAATGGTTTGAAATTTAGGCGCCAAACCTTTTGACGTTTTATCATAATTTAGAAATAAAATACAGTTAAACCTTGGAAAGTGACCACTTATCAAAAAATGCATTACTCCAATTGTAAAAAATTGAAATATAAGGGTAAGAGCAGTGACCACTTATCAAAAAATGCAGTACTCCAATTGTAAAAAATTGAAATATAAGGGTTAGAGCAGTTTGGGGACATGAAATAGTATGAACTATGAAGCATGGCTTGATCTGAATCAAGGTGGATATAGACAGGTGTCTTCACTCGACGGCTCTGCCACAGTATAAGAGGTAAACCAGTATGTGCACTCGTGTCGGAACCTTTGAAAAAAGTGAAGCTAGCTCCTCCCCGCTG
>JAQGCC010005959.1:0-10808 GCA_034698905.1 Xestoiulus laeticollis
TGACTTGGGCCGCATCCCACCCTCCGCCTCCATCCAAGTATATCAATAAACTTCAAAAGTAATTAATGTATGTAAAACGTTTTTTTTGTGGCGTTTTCTACATACATTTCTTAAATATTTACTATACATTTATATACACCAATTGTTTCCAACCCAAGACCCAACCACACAAAATACTGGCTTCGCATATAACATGCAAAGAAATTTTCAACTTCACTGACTGGCATAACAACACCTTGTCTTGTTGCTCAAAAAGCTATATTTAAGAAAGCAATTTCCAATGTTCTGCAAATTCCCACCTTCATGTCACAAAAACTAATACTGAACGCTTTTTCCAGTCATAACTAATTAAAGCAAGTTTTAAATTAAAGTTTAGAGAATATTCCTACAATTAAATAGCATTACGGATAGACAAAAATGAAAAAAAAAAAAACATGACGTCAACTATACAATGTGCAACCACTTGAATGCTAACCAATAACTGCCGATATACATGTATATTTGAAAACAAATGCAACAATTGCGTTCAATATATTTCTGGCCTTTACAAAGTAAATAATTTTCCCTGACTATTCCAAGTCTATCCAATTTCTTTCGCCTTTCCATGTTTGTGAGAACGTGGGGGTAAGGAAGAAAAAATTAAATACAGCAAAACAGGGTGAACCAAAAGTCTATTTGAAAATCAATTTTAAACTTTTAGCTGTTACGAACTCATTATAGATAATAATTGATGAAGTCATTCATTCATTTTCTATTAAAACGTTTGTTTACGGAAGAAAGCTTCATTAGAAACGGCTTGACCTTTGAACTTTACCCCTTTCCTCCATTTGTGTAAAAGTATTTCATTGCTCACTCGCTATTGCCTACGCCCTGTAGCGCTTAATATCTTAATATTCTCATTATTTTAATAGGGCTACTCGAACTCGCCTGATGAAATTCGATCCAAGTTCAGCTGCAACGGGGTCGTTAACCCATAGTTATACATGGATTAATAAGCATGGCCAAAAACGTCCGCCAAGTGGCCCATCGTGAACCCGATTAAATCCGCCGAGAATGCGAAATTGATGCAAAATTTACAACGCGCACAACTATTAAAAAGTAACAGCTGGTTGGGAATATATTACACGTTACAATTTCATCTAATAAGCTAATGGAGGCGACCGTCACATGTCGGTCTGACCTCTCAGGATCAGCTTTCCCATCCCAGAGGTCACGACCCGTCCATTAAGCGTGTTATGGGCATCAAGGGTGCCATTTTGTGCGATTACAATATCAATATAGCAAATTCATATTTTGGCAAAAATGCCGAAAATTACTAATGTTTTATATTCACTAATTGAACATTTTTTTTTCAAAAATAAACCTGTAATTTTTAAATACATGTAAATGTATTTAACAAATCTTTTCCTTTAATTTGCAGATGTTTTTAAAAAAAGTTACAATCATATTGGCATTTAAACAAAACTTCCGTGTATAGACACTCAATCACAGCAATATTAGCAATATTTATGCTTATTATTTTAAATACATGTACAAAGCTTCATAATGGGTATATAGACGCATTTTGCAATTTTTAAATATTTTTATTATAGCAAATATAAAGCGGAAAAAGGCAGATCAGATAATCCAAACGTCATTTTATAGGGAGTGGGTTTATGCATAATATTTATTTTATTTAAGATATCAATATTGTTTCCTATATATTTTGCCATTGTTGCAAAGGATTTACGACCCAGTTTAAGCCAACCCCACACGTTGCCAAACATCATTTATAGGGATAATCCGAGCTATTTTTCAGATAAAAGCATCAATGCAGGAGTCTCCCCCTGCCAGGTGCAAGACGAAAAAAAAGTCACGGACGAGACATTTATGCTTAAAATGGGAAAATACGGATAGGCGGACCGTTTAAAATGGGCTACTTAAAAACTGGTGAACTGATAGTCATTTTGCATAAAGACCGTCGTTCCCCTTTTTTTAATATCCCGAAATTAGCCACTCTTTGCGCCGCGATTTTGTTGAATTTTTGCGGAAATTGAGGGTGGCCAAGTGGCTTATTAAGGGCTGCTATAAACCCGTTAAAAAGCGTTATAAGAGTAATTGAATTTTCATCGAAAAACGACTTTGGGGCCGGATATCAGCGACGAAAATCGAATTCATTTTTTTCGCAAAATAAATTTCCGAAAATCATAATGGAGGCGGGCGATATATAGAGGGCCAATTATATTTCGCAAGCGGCACGAGCGCGGCTAATTGATAAAATATCAGCAGGATCACACTTATTTGAATATACTTTATGAATTGAAAGCCTATGAAAATAATATTCCATAAAAAGAAGGGTAGCGTGAGTTTATGAATACGAATATGTTCAATCTACAGATACCAAATACATGCAGTATATACTCGAGAATATATACATATATTATTATGCCTGACTTCGCCTGACTAAAACAATAGAATTGCCTGACTTTGCCTGACCTGAAAATGTAACTTTTGTATGGTACAGGGTATTTTCACTTTATAGCAATGGCATTTTTTTCGCACTGTAGTTTCTGAATAAGATTGAGGACAATTTGGGTACACATCACATTTGACTACATCAATATTTTTTCTTATTTTTTACACTGGCTTAATTTTTCTTTTACTTTACTTTGCCTGCCTTGAGCTCAATTTGCCTGACTATTTTTCATTTGCTTGACTTTTCCTGACTTTGCAGGTCAGTGGCAACCCTGTATATATGTTTACTGGAATGACCATCAGACTTTTGTCCAAGGCTGTAAATATAGACGGAAAATGCCCAGCTGTTTCCACAATGAGTAAAAGTCCAGTCCATCGTGGCCACCCTGTAATGAAGGGCTTAGGCTTCAAAACGAATTACCCGTTCATTTTTTACTGTTAACCCACCCATTACGCGTTTAGGGCAGGGCGTTGTGGGTCCCAGTGATAAGTCAAACGCCATTTTGTGACGGGAAACAAAGCATCTACGGATCATTGTCAAACTCGATCACCAAAAAATGCGGGTCGTAAAAATGACGAACCGATATAATTTCGGGAGCCAGACGTAAATCGTACCTTATAATTACACCGCACTTAGGCCCATTGCCCTAGAGCGTAACCCCTTCATTCTCTTTATTGCAATCGCGAACACACAAAAAAACCTTTGATGAAAAGGCACCGAAGAATATATGATTATAGCGCGAAAGGCCCATAGGGTTCCATTCACATAACCCTTTATTAACATTTATGAATTTAGAGACATTGACGTTTGCGAAACATTAAAATTTGTGATACATTAAAATTTGAAAAGGTCAATCAATATTAAATTCGGTTCCTGGAAATATTTTTATTTTATTGCGTACACCCGATTATAATCGTTCATGTTAGGAGCCAAATAAATGCATTGAAGCGTGAATTTTGGCATAAAGGTCATGGGATGGAGGAAGGGAAGGGGGTTGAGGAGGGTCGAAAACAAAAACCAACAAAGGACCTCCAGGGAAAGGGTAAGCCTAAGGGGCATCGAGATGGCCAATAGCTCCTCTTGTTGATATACAACACACATGCATGGCTTTTATTAAAATTGAAATTATTTTTTTTTGGGGCAGGGGGCGTCGGGTCTAGCGAGGCATGGCATTTGTACAACGCGTGACACCCGGGGCGCTGTCTTGCTTCTTGCACTTGTCCAGAGCGGGGCGAAAAATGACAACCGGAAGTGCGATGGCATGGAAGACGGTGTCGCTTCCCGTGGCGTAAACACGATGTCCAGCAGGGCGAAGCATGACGGGAGAGATGGTTCAGGACGTTCGGACAGGGACCAAAGAACGACGGGGAGGAGCTGATACGGTGCCAAAAATACCACTGCGGTGATGGACATGCAGCCGCAATGCGGAGAAACACAAACACCCCTGGTCAGGCGATGACCATCGGCTTGTTTTTAACAACTCCATCTGCGGCGCAAAGAATGTTGGCCAAAGTCTGACACGAAACACATGCACCTGGAGTGCAAAAATGTAGACATTCGCAGTGTGCAAGCTTCATCTGGATTTCTTGAGTGGCAGCGTACCCCATCCTGGGCATGGCGGTCAACGATTTGTAGAGGTTTCCCCATAAATGGACGTTGCATGCTGGTGCTGTCCACGATCTATACGATCGAATATGACAGCCAGTGAGAGGTGTATATTTCAATGGCACATATGTTGTATTGTCCTTACATTTAGCGATTCACATGTGGTGCAAAATGCAAAACCCATATATTGACAGCAACTTTAATGTAAGGCATTCCTTCCGGTACAGAAGATGATAATTAATTCAAATAACATAAAAGTTGTGAACTTAAAAAAGTGTTTGTTATCTATATACAGACAGTGAAGCCTGTGAATAGCGCACCCCATTGAGGCCGAACCATAATTAGTTGCGCTACTTGGAGGGAGATTGCTATTTGCAGGTTCAGCTATAGTGATGACCATACACACCCGTGATGACTGAGTGCTCGTTACTTCCAGGCTTCGTTTAATTCCAAAACAAGAATAAGAGATAACATGTACCTCATCTTTATACGCGACCTGCATAATGATTTCTTGTATTAAGGTTTTAACATAAGCCATTCCAAATAAACAGCCTGTGATTCTTGCAATTTTTCTACAGCTGTAATTGTCTGAGCAATAAGACATTAAAGGCTGATTGGGATTCGAAACGTAAACATATCCAGAAACGATTTCGTTTTAGCTATCGGGCTAAAGAAAACCATCAAAGAAGTTTTAAATGCTTATAGATCTTCTGCAGTATGTTTTTCACAAACTTTTAAAAGGTCAAAGTATCCCTGGAAACAACCCAGGCGAATTATCTGTATAAATAAATAATTTGCGGAATTTCGTGTTTACTCTTTTGCTCACCTCCAACAGCTTTCTCGTTAAAATGCATTTCCAGATGAAGAGGTAACACTTTCAAAAACCATCAGCAATGGCGCTAATGGAAGTTAGTTATCTTAAGAAGAAACGCTTAAAACGATGAAAATAAAAGAAAGAAAGAAAGAAAGAAAAAAAGAAAAATAAGCGAACATCGATCGCGCTAAAATGGTTGAAGCTTGAGTTATGTTTTCTCATTGTATTTCTGGTTTTGCTCCAAATACTCCAACAATATCACTCGCTTCCCCTCAACACATCAAAAAGCTTTAAAGAGCAACTTTCACGAACAACACTGTTCAGTTCGCCAAACAAAAACACCACCGAAGCTAAACATTAAAATCATCGTGAAAACTTATTGGGTGGCAGAAACATAAAACGAGTACAGGGGCTGTATGGACGCCCCTCTTCTGGAACACTGCACATTAAGGGAGACCCCAACAAACATTGGCAATGGCAGAGATCAACAAAGAAGACGGCCCAGCAGGAACTCACAAGCCAAGGCAATGTGGGAGGGTCAAGCAACGAATGACCATCGACAATATATTAACTGTGACTAAAACTGCTAGATTTTCATGGGCTAAAAGAGACCAAAATGCTGCTTTTCAAACTTTTCTCCAAAGTGAAACTTTCAAAGGTAATCCCAGAATTCTCACAGCCCTGAATTTTTCAGCATTCCTGACTTCCCATTTTTAAAACAATCATTCCTGAGAACGTTGACTTTGGAAATGCCCACAATACGAAAGTAAGCTTACATACAACAATTAATCTGTTATATATAAAACATATTTGCAATGTTCTGCTCAAATGACCATCTTGATTTAATAAAAAAAAAAAATGCATTTAGTTTTTTCCTCTAGTCGTATATCTGAATGGAATCAAGTTTTCATTTAGTTTATCGAATATTTGTACCAAAATATACATGTACATGTAGTTTTATATTTTTAGTAGACCAAAGCTCTGTCTTAGTTAACAATAAGTGGGATAAGCAGGTCGATTTCTATTAAAGTCATACGATGCTAAGAAGAGTTCAAAGGTGAATTGAATTTCACATATATTGTATATTCAATTCTGGCAGTGTGCAATCTCTGAACCTTTGTGATTATCCTAATAACCGTCAATGGGAATTAAACGCCATGTAATGCTGAAATGCCATAGACGCCAATATGCACGAGATAAACACTGATGGATTCCCAGTATTTGGTAAATTTACATTTTATGAAAACCTCACTCATTTTTTGTTTTTCAAAACATCTCGTCGCAGAATCAACTCAGTCTCCAGCTACTAATACTCGCAGCAAAGTTGACCCAGAGTTTGCCAAAACAATCTTGAATGACACTGCAAATTTGACCTGCATGTACTATATAGTATGCATAAGTTAAGTTCACAACAGGTCCAACCAAAACTTTTCTTTTTTTAATCCCTTGCATTATATGAACGGGATCCATGACCCAATCCCGCCCAAACACGTGTAACGAGTGGTGTCGAACCGAGGACGTTCAGGGGGGGGGGTTCTCGGGGGAGGGGGGAAGAAACAAAAACAGGAGAAAAAACTTAAAATAATAAATAAATCCAGGGAGCTCAAGAGCACACACGCGTTTCAAAGTCTATGAATCACACGATGAGCACGGACCTGGCGGTGGCCAGAGGCACTAGTGGACCCAACGGACAATAGGCAGCGCACGTGCACCGATCCCCCCTGCCGAAAATAAAAGTCTCAGCGTTTCAACGATGAGAAGCAGACGCCCCCACGGAGAGCGAGAGAGAGGGGCTCCCCCCAGAAAAGCAATTGCTCAATTGCTCGTTTCCCATCCCACTCAACACTCTGGACCGTTTCGGGGGTGTCCGTGGAGCTCCTCGTCCATGGGTATAAGCAACACTTAAGGGGTGTTACCGCCGTTTTGGGCTAGCGTTGTCGAATCGAGGGGTGTCCCAGAAATTATGATCGCCAGGTAGCCTTGGTCACACCCACCAAGACCCAGAGGCACGTGCTCCTTTTTCGCGTCTGCCCCTTGCTTCGGAAGAGCACGCAGTGGGAAAATGGCGATGTGAGCAACGTGTATAGTTGCGATTCCATTGATCGTGGATGACCACGTTGGGGCGTTTTTGAGTTCTGAAACAACGGACTCGGAAGGGGTGAGTCCCACATGTGACAAGTACCTCACAAATCGTGAAATATGTTCGTCAAATTATTTCAGGATTAGAGCTGTGTCATCGTACGTACACAGCACTTTCCAGGCACCCTGTTGAAGTTGTAACCTCTCTGTATAGGCCACTTGTTGTTTGCAAATCCACCCCCCCCCCAACTCTCGCAAATTGAAATATATATATATATATATATATAGAAAAAAGAAACCCACAAGCTTGGATGAAATTATTTCGTGTTACACCACTACAAATCGATATAAAAACAAAATTTAAAATCGAGCAATATTTGGAGACTGCTTTTGTGCAAAAAAAATACCATTTTAAACATTTTCATTGGGTACAGAATCCCAGAAAATTTTGCGAGTCAAAAAATGTTGCTTTGGGCGCTATCAATAAAATTACTTATCGTAAAAGAAAAGGTATCGATTATTTTTTTTTTTAAATCACAAGGAACCTTTTATTTAAAATAGATCCTGGACAGTCACACGAGTTGCCTGCAGTGTAACAAATTGTTTTATAACCGACATCCGATTCACGTAGTCTGGCAAACGTAAAAATATATGCTAATCTGTCATTATCATAATATTTCGCTCCTTTTAACTTGCAATTTGCGAACAATAAAGGTGAACACGTTTCTACGGATAAGTTAATCGAAGTGGTGGGAGAAATAATCCCAAGTCGGATGACATTCGGACGGACGTCAAATCAATAAACACAAGAAAATTTGTTGTTACAAGACTCCTCGGGACACTGTTAGCAAAGTTCCAAATCCAGTTCAAATCCAGCTCAAAATCTAACGGAAACGGATACGAATCGGACAAAAGTCGGATGAAAATGCCACTGATTTTTCCCCCATGCATCAAATGTCGGTCTCCCAGAGATGTTCAAACACGTGAAAATATACGAAACATTAATTACCGATGATGGCATCGTATTAAAAATGAAAAATAGCTATTAAGCCTCGCCAAATTTAATATGGGAGAATGGAGGCAAATGGCTCTTTTGTTTGCCGGATTATGCAAATCGACTGCACTGACGTATTAGTTTACTTCACGAGAAAAAAAAAAAAAGAACATTATATTTGCACGGGTGAGGGGGTCTTACCTATGGGCCTTCGGGGCATGCTCCCGTGATCCTCTCTGGGTCCCGGTATACGGGTTGCCAGGGGAACGTTACCCACGCCACAAAAAGCACCATGACGACAATAAGACAGTCATCACATCAGCTTCCCTCGGTGTATTAAGCACGATATGTATAGCCCAAATCTAACGGAAAATCACCTAGGCAACTGTTATTTGACATAAAGCATGCCTCTTTTTTCATAAATATATCTAGATATTAAAAAATGCACTTAAAATAGTTTCCCCCGACCAAGACGTAAGCCAGTCTGCAGTTTCACTTTGACATTCATGCCATGCATATAGTATATCCGCACATCGTGTGACCTCAAATTTGTTATAGAAAACAAATACAAAAACAGTAAGGCCTGTTACAAATAAACAAAATAAACACATTATATCGATGACAATTCCATGAATGTATATACTTTGTACATTCGGAAGTGTGTTCCGATAAGCGTGCTACCTATTTACTGCACTCCATTATAATGAATAAGCAAAAATTAAACACTAAAACAAAAGTTTTTGTATTACAGAAAAATCAATGTTTGGTGGACTCGATTTTAGGGTCCAATGCTTACGATGGCTTAAATTATATAAAGTTGTCTAAATGTAGGGCATTTGGACTTGATCCTTTTAAATTAAAAGTAATTGGGGTCTTAAACGAACGACGAAACCGGATAGCTTTGGCTTGGGCCACTTAGGACAAAATGTAATGTTACATTGTCCAGTTATAAGCGCTTCCGTGCTGACATTAATCCTTGGTTGAAATCTAATTACGTTTTAGTTAAAAGGTTCTTTGGTGAACTTCAATGGTATAATTACTCTCTGGGGGAACAAAAATAAGCCGTTTTGTCAAATATTGACCGTTTATTACTAAACATTTGTTTGTTGGAAGTATTTCTAACCATTTCCCCATTTCCAAATGAGTCTCTTCGCTGTTCAGTCGTTTAATTTAGAAATATGAAAATCTTTTTTTTTGCCGTTTTGAATTAAGTTTCGGTACAGAGGACAGCACCGTGCATTAAAAATACTATATATTCCGTACTATATATACCCTAATTGCTTCATATGTTAGCGGAATTGATTTTTTTTTCGTCTTTTCTTCAGTGATGCCGAAAAAAGCTCGGAGGAAATGATCTCGGGGTTGTTTACAGATTCAATTATTTTAGAAACAGTTTATGATTTCAATGCATACTACAATATGTATCATTTCTCATTTCGTAAATCTAATATTTTTAATGCTTTTTCCCCCGCATGTTTCTGTCATCGTGTATACTCTTTTGGTTAAAACCCACGATCGCTGTATACACATGTATGCATGCATACATTTATACATTTCGCAAAAATCCATCCTTACGGAAAATTTTAATAATCCGCCAGTATATTTGTTTGCGGTTCATTAGTTTCATAATTATAAACGGAGACTGTTTTTTTGCCATTTTTTGCTCAAATCGTACATGAAGTATTATGTTACGTAAACATATCATTAGGCGGTAAAACAATATCATCGATGGACGAAAATGTTTTGTATATAAGAGGGCTCATGGGTATTGCATATATATTATTTTTACATTTTAATTAAAGTGTTTCAATTTATTTTACTGAAAATAGAAAAGAAAATCGCAGCGATATTTACATATACGTGTACATTGTATGTCGAAATGAGAGCCCTATAGCTGGCAGTTTGCGATTCAAATTTAATGATGTCTATACATGCACGTATTGCTGAAAATTTGAGCAATATCCGAGAGCATGTCCCGGACACATTCAACATTTTTCGATTTTTAAGAAACTACAAACTTCCAGAAAGGTGCTTTAATAGATAGGTTTGAAATAAGTTTGATTTCTCTCTAAAGGATACAGGACGATATTGAAGAAGCGCTCAGTTTGATAGGTATAGATAGGCATTTAGCTCTATACAGTAGAAAAAATAAATGGAGGAGGTTCACCAAATGTCATGCAGCATTTAAATGCGGGTGGATCGCTGTGTGTGTTGTTAACTATATACACTGTATATATTTTCGGTTAAAATCCGCTGTAAAACATCAAATACAACACTGAGGTCCACCTTAAAATTCTTTTACTTAAGTGCAATTTAAGGGGTTGCTGCAAAAAACAGAATTTCAAATTAGAGGGGTCGGACGAAACAAAAATGGAAGGCACGTATATATAGCAAAAAAAAATCCTTCCAGGGTGAAGGGATGGATCGAGTAATTAGGTTAAGATACAGGGCCCATGACTAGCGTACATGACTACATTGCACAGGTTGAGTTCCGAGAAATTGAATTAAAGAGGGTCCAGGATTTTTCATCTGTCAGTATAGCGATTTTTTATGGATGTCAAATACGAGTGACTGCGAGTCTTGCATTCAGCGCATATTGTACGATTAGGATTGATCCCATTTTTTTATTTTAAAAGAACTCGCTGCATAGTAAGTCTGCATTTCCATGCTGAAAACATGACGCCTTCTGCTTACACCTTTTTCACACCAACGTTGATGTAGATCAACTGATGTGGATCAAGAAAACTTGCGTGTTAATTCACACAGCAGAACTCATTTAAACTAGTCACATGACCTAGTATACAGGGCCCTATATACTAGGTCATGTGACCAGTTTAACTGAGTTCTGCGGTGTGAATTAA